>WFKH01003881.1:11110801-11122484 GCA_016163765.1 Magallana hongkongensis | reverse complement strand
CCCCCCCCCATTGTGGCCCCATCCTACCCCCGGGGGTCATGATTTTCACAACTTGGAATCTACACCACCTGAGGATGCTTCCACATAAGTGTCAGCTTTCCTGGCTGATTGGTTTCTGAGAAGAAGATTTTTAAAGATTTACTCTAAATATTCCTATGTCAAAAACTGACCTCCCATTGTGGCCCCACCCTACCCCCGGGGGTCATGATTTTCACAACTTTGAATTCACACTACCTGAGGATGCTTCCACATAAGTTTCAGCTTTCCTGTCTGAATGGTTCCTGAGAAGAAGATTTTTGAAAATTTTACGAAAATTTTCAATAATTTCTAATTATCTCCCCTTGCAAAAGGGCGTGGTTACTATTTTTCACAATTTTGAATTCCCTTTGCCTATGGATGCTTTGTGACAAGTTTGGTTGAAATTGGCCCAGTGGTTCTGGAGAAGATGTTCAAAATGTGAAAAGTTTACAGACAGACAGACAGACAGACGGACAGACAGACGGACGGACGGACAGACGGACAACAGACAAAATGTGATCAGAAAAGCTCACTTGAGCTTTCAGCTCAGGTGAGCTAAAAAGTACTGGTCACTTTATCATATAACCAACCTTTTTGATGGCTTAGGGTTGGGTTGGGTTGTGTTATTGCATTCACTGATCAAAATGTGATGGCGCATATTAATTGCTAATTTCAGAGTGACAAATTGGGGTCAATTTGCAACTGAATAGACTTTAAACTTCTGTCCATTGAAAAAGTCTTCCGCAATCGTTCTTTTTTATAATTATTAAACAACTGCATGGTTGTGGTTTTTTTGTTGTTTTTTTTTTTTGGGGGGGGGGTTTACGGTTTATACATTTTATAGCACCCTTTACAAATAGGAAAAACAGTTTTAAACTGAAAACTGACAAAGGAATGCATATGAAATTAATTTGAAATTGATAGTTTCAAAAACCCAAGGCACATGAAAATATAGAACGTTTCTTTGAAACAAACACAAGTTAATAGTTGTAATGTTTTTTCTTCTCTTTTACCACTTTTTTTTTGTTAGATGGTTAATTTTTCCCTGTTTCATTATTCTGATTTTTTATGCAGAATATGAAAGTACAGTGTCTTAAATGCTGAATGGTTGAAGAATTGCATAATCTATCTACTTCTAAACAAACTTACATGTAGTTCTACTGATCAGAGACGATTTCAAAATAGACGAATTAAAGTAAAAGCATTTATTCAATTACATGTAGCATGACATTATTCAATTTTTTTTTCTTGCAGAATAACGAAGATTTTGTTTCATGAACCAAATAGTTTGCCTTTCTTTAAAAACAATTATGATGTTTCCGCCATGAGGACGATAAAAGAAATAATATCAGCAACAATAACAAGTACCAGGAAAATCATGTCCAAACGTTTGGCGGTGAGTTTTGATTTAACCATGCTTAAAAATTCTTTAATCCTGATCCAAATTTTTATTTTCTTTTGTTCTTGGTCCAAACCGATGGGTTCTACTTTACATTTTTCCGGTTTTTCCGTCGTGGATTCGCTAGAGAAGTGAACGCGTAGTACAATCGCCTCCAATATCACAGTCAGTCCGCTGACCACTAGCTGGGTGGTCAGGTAGACCATGAAGGGAGGGACAATGTCGGCCTTGGGCATGGTATCATTAATCATGGTCAAAAACACAGCAAATGTGAGGAATATCGCCATAGATGTCCCCATCTTTTCGCCGGAGTCGATGGGCAGCACGTATGAGGATATGTTCAGAATAGATAAAATTATAACCGGAAGTAAAACAGTTAACACAATAAAAGATGGTTTTCTTTTGATAACCAGATTATAATGTAATTGTTGTATCCCCGGTATCTTATACTCCACGACTGATGTATCCAATACTTCCCATTCCTCACTCCTATCAAAGTAAGTCAAGCTGTAAACAGAATGAGGCGCAACAAAGTAAATGAATTCAGATGTTGAAAAGAGATTGCCAAACTGTAGGGAACAAGTCTGAGTGTCAAATGGGTACTTGCTGATGTCTATCTTGCATTGGGAGGTAGTCTCTCTGGAAGTCGTATATACAACAGTTCCTGAATTATAGATAGTCACGGGTTTTTCTTCGGTCAAACATTTATCATTCGTAACTTCGTTGAATATACACACTGAGCTCGGAATCCACACGTATTTGGATGTGGTTTGGATGGTTGTTATTTGTTTGTACGAATCGGGGTCCCATATGAGGCGTCTATCTTGCCATGCCATCGAGATCCAAATGGACGCTGAAAAAGTCTGATCTTTTTCATTCACACTGCGAATCGAAATTAAGCTAACGGTTCCAGATAAATACAAAACATCAGCAACTGTATCAAATGGTGCCACT
The DNA here is from genome assembly GCA_016163765.1 of Magallana hongkongensis. Classification (NCBI taxonomy): domain Eukaryota; kingdom Metazoa; phylum Mollusca; class Bivalvia; order Ostreida; family Ostreidae; genus Magallana; species Magallana hongkongensis. Next base: position 11,120,113 of record WFKH01003881.1, on the reverse strand, counting down.
CGTGATTCATAACCGTTAAAAATATCCCTGAATAACTGAGTTCTGTTTTCTGCAAGACACAAGTCCGCTTGTAGAAGAATCAATATAAACGCAGACAAGAAAACAGGACCCATCGTCCGACAATGCGTAAGAACAAATCAATTTGTTCTTAAAAATTTTAAATGAGGTCTGTTATACCGCAACTTTCCCCTAACGAAGACATTTTTTTTTTCAATGAAAGATCACGAGTTATGCTTGATCAAATTTCTAAATTTCTTTTAAAAGGTCTTTTTAAAAGATAACAATGACCAAGATGTCATTTAAATAGACCCGTTGGACTATTATGGCTAGGAGAGTTTATATTGATACACAAGGTGAATATAAAGGGTATACATCATTCAATCAGGGATAGAGGGTAAATGTTTTCCTTTGTCATTCCACTTTTTTGGCGTAATGCAGAGGATTTGAACACAAAGAAACAAGATAATGAAAATAAATTTTAATTCATATTGTGAATGTCAGGGCAGTATTTTGACGCTGGATCAAGATTATGAAGAATATACATCCACTAATGCTGTATACCGGTACATGTATCGCCTTATTTAAACATCAATTAACGTATTTATATAATTTGATGCTGTTCTTTGTTTTCAATATGTGTATAACATGTATAAGAAGCTAAGCTTGGGAATAGAGTTTTATCTGCATCTTCAAGATAATAATATTTAGCATTCAAGATATGTTGCAAAATTAATTTTGATCCATACTCGTCTGAGCTTAAAATTGAAAATTGGCTCATTTGTGTTCGCTAATGTAGTTGTGGGTTTTTTTTTTAAATCTGTGTGAAAATCCAATAACCGTTATAGATTAATAATGAAAATGAACTGGTTACAAGAATGAAGATAAATGTCTTTTTAGGTAAGAAGCAATTTAAAAATGTAAGGAGCTTAAATATTAACTGCGACCGTTTTGGAAAAAAAATCCCTTAAATGAGGTTAGTAACAGGAGGTCCTTTAATAAGAATGTGCATTGCGAAATCCCTCATTCAAATCAGTTGTTCAAACGAATAGATGATCAGGTGAAGTTTTCTATTAAGCGGTGTTCATTGTATTGCGTCTTGTAGAGGCTAACGTAACTTATGGATTGAACTACAGTAACACCGCACTTTTTGTACTTCTTCTAAAACTGCTTCAAACTCCATTTTGAATCCCATTTAAAAATAATATAAATTTTTACGAATTCTAAAAAAATATCTGATGTTGTAAAAAATGGGGGTTTTTTTATTAACAGTGCATTGTAAATAAATGGTTATATTGAAAGCTGCACATTTGTATATTGAGTGTTGAAATGTATAACGAGATAAACAATATTCTTGTACCTTCTTAATTTTTATCGAACATACATAAATCTCGAAAGAATCTACAAATATATAAATTTTTGTAATGAAAAATCAGAATAACTACTATTTAATATTCAAGTCTGACTCCAAAGAACGTTGCTGTATTAAAATTTTAGGAGTTCATAATAGTTCGCTTTGAAAATATTCAAAGTAATTAACAGTTGCGTCTAGATAAATATCATTTTTAACAAAATAATATTATCTTCTTTGATTTGTGGTAGAAAACACTCAATAATATACATGTAGCTACGACCATATGGCTTCCTTAATGGAAAATCAGTTTTGGATTGTGTTACACATTTATATGTAATACAAGTTTTATAGAATATAATTACGACTTCACAATTGCTAAAAAGTATACAAGTGAAACGAAATCAATAACTACCACACAGACCATGAACAATCTGTCCAATTTCTTGCCATTTATCTTTAAGCATTTCAATTTCACACAGTTTAGTCTAGATCCTGAAATGGTGTCTTTTTCTGGAGCATCAAGCGGATGAACCTTATTCTCCTCTCCTTCTCCCTTTGCTTCACGAAAATGAACGTGGAGCACGATGCTTTGCAGAATAACTGTGACCCCACTAATTAATAACTGAGTGACCAGAAACATACTAAAGTAGGGTGTGTTGTCCGATTTAGGGAGCGAGTCATTAATTATCGTCATGAACACAGCAAACGTCAAGAATATAGCCATAGACGTGCCCATTTTTTCACCAGATTCTATTGGAATGACGAAACAAAATATGTTAAGTACAGACAGGATAATTACAGGCAGAAAGACTGACAGAATCACGTACGTCGGTCTTCGTTTTATTTTCATATTAAAATGTAACTGAGTATATGTCATGTTATTGCTTACAAACAGCTGTTTCTTTAAGGATGTTTCCACCATCTCCCATTCTTCGCTTTCTATATAATACTGCAGAAAAAATCCTGATTGAGCCTCCATTATTGTTAAAAAATCTACAGTTTCAAAGAGATTGCCAAAATAGAGACTACACGAATGAGAATCAAACGGGTACTTGGTAATTTCAATGGCACACTGGGTAACACTTTCACGTGAGGTCACGTACGTCATCCATCCAAATGACGTAATCGTTACCGGCTTATCAGCAGTAAGGCACTTGTCTTCGTTTATCTCATTATATAAGCAAATTGAAGAAGGAGACCACACGTATTTTGATGTAGTGACAATGCTGTCAATCCCTGAATAAGAGGACGGAGTCCATGTCAGACGATGATCCATCCAGCCCATATACAGCCAATACGATAACGCAACCGTCTGGTCCTTTTCGCTCACCTGGCGTATCGACATCAGACTTACTGTAAGAGTGAAGGCTGCCGCGTCTGCCTTTGTGTTAAAGGGGGCTACTCGGGCATCGTATTTATCGATGACATCCTTGAAAAGCTGGGCTCGATCGGTAGCAGAACAAATATTCCAAATCAGAAAAATGAGAAAAACAACCACAATTTTCGGAAAGTATAGCCTAATCATTCTTAAATAACTTCTGCTGTAAACTGGTTAGTGTTTGCAAACACTTGCCAGCAATTGTTCGTTTTAATATGTATTGGTTTAATGTTCAAATGTTGAAATTTTAAACAACTGAATAAGCACTAAGTATTAAACTTATTAGCAGGGCATGATGAATAGGTTAAAAGATCGAGGATAAGTGTGACGGATAAAAAGAATTAAATATACTTTTAATCCTAATCAAGTATTCATTTTTAACTACGAAGAGTGTATGAAGGAATGAAATAAAATGACCCTACTGTAAAATTAATCAAATTTGCTGTAGGATTCATATAAAGAAGACATTCTCTTGGTATCAATTTGATTTCTAGGCACTTTACTCAAGTGATTTACTTGTTTTGGACAAAGGAGTATTTTGTTTAGGTTGTGTAGTGCATCATTAATTTGGCAAATGCATGAGGAGTTTTATCGAGACGCTCTAATAAGGATTATATTTGTTTCAACGAGTCAAATCTATATGTTATTTATTATAGTCACCATCATTATCATCATCACCATTATCATCATCATCATCATCATCACACCCTCATCATCACCCTCATCATCATCATCATCATCATCATCATCATTTTCGTGTTCATCAAAATACTGTGTAGTAATAGATCAAGTTAGGATATCACTGCCTCTCAAATTTCTTCTTTATTTTTATATATTTTTTTTATTTTATACAGATCAGATGTCATTTGCTTTTGAGAAAATGTTGTTTAATCTACAATCATGACAATCTATGGAATCAATCTAAATTCAAACATTCATCAAAACTTTCTTATTTACTTATATATTCGAGGTACTAATTTCAGAAAAGCCTGCATATGCTATACTAAATATTATAACCAAATGTGATTAACGCTTTGTAATTCGCGAATGTTTATAAAAAATGCGTTTAAAAATTAAATGTAACGTCAAGCAGATTTAATTCAAAACGTTTGCACTCGCAAATATTGTGACGAAAGCAAGATTTTTATAAGATTCACCGGTAAAAAAAAAAGTTTGTAATGCCATTCAAATCTCATGCGCTTTTACTAAACATAATATATATTTTTTTTCATTATTGATACGAAAGAACAACATGGTTTTTGTTTGGTAAAATGAATAGTCATTCACACCTTATTACAGAACTGTTTCTTAATCGCCAATAAGCAATCACTTTATTCTGCTTAGTAATGGAGTAAGAAAACTAACAAGCAATGAAAACAGATATAAAGCAAATGATATTCATCACGAAATGCAAACTTAGTAAGTTTACAATTAATTTCACAAAGACGAGATTACATGTATATTATTGGCTGCTCATTTGGTTTATCAGAAGGAATTGTTTATCAAACTCCCACTTTTCCTATCCACCTCTCCTTAAACTTTTAACTTGTTTATATTTCAGTATGTTTAATCCGTATTCCTAATGGGTAACCGTCATTGCGAAATAACATAGTGCTTGTCCTATTTATGAAAAGTAAGGCAATTGCGCAAAAATCAGGGAGGAATCTTTTCATTTGACAATACACCATTTTCCTGTAAACAAATCCAATAATTGCTCGTTATTGGAGATCCTCTCTTTTCACGGTACCAAATGTACAGACTTCATAATGGTTTTCTTTGCATTTATGATCATTTCGAAATGTTTGGTCACACAATAGATAATGTATTAAAACTTAGTTAATTTGATCCATTAATACGGCATTACTAACAATGAGATCGAAAATACGATATACGTCTTTAAAAACCAAAGTGCTAAAATTGATGGTAATTGGTCTATATTGTTTTTATTTTTTTTGGGGGGGGGGGGGTTTCTATTTTTTATTTTTATGAAAAAAGAGAAAAAAGATAAATGTCTTTCAAACAGTTTAACACATGTAACTTAGCTAAATTTTAATCGCTTGCGACAAAACGGCACGAGGTTCCCGAGTATGCCAACACACTTTGCCTTGAACAAGGACATTGATGTCTCTTCAATTTGCATTGTGTACTGAAAAAAAGCTCGACAGCAAAAATCTGTCACTGTTAACCAGATTATCACTTGCTTGCGAGAAACATAATAAGTAGTATGCAATCAATAAAAACATTCACAGTTGATACAAAGATACCTAAGCTTGTTGTACATGTACTTGGCTCAACAATTCACATTGGTACATGCATTTTTTAAAAAATATTTTACAAATGTGAATTGTTTTTCACGGAGACTCACAACATTATATAATGTACCTTTTATATGCATTAATTTGTTTAAATAGATGAAAGTGTATGATTGTTGTATGGATTATTCCCCAAGAACGATGTTGAATGTTCGCTTCACAAAATGTGTTGTGTTTCCTGTTGCATGTAATGATATCAGCATTTTTTTTTTACCTTGGTATAAACATATGTCTATAAATCTGTGTTATCTAAAGGAAGCTGGATGGTCAACAAATTACCTAACCATATCTGTCTTGAAATTTTAAATATTTATATATATATTATATATTTATATAATAAATTATATTTTTGGCCTTAATCAAACTATTACTTAGTGAAATGAAATCAAAATAGTTTTGCTTTTAAATTTAAACATTTCTCTATATCTTTATACAGAGCTCTTCGTCTAAAATTTAGCTTAAAAAATGGCCACCGCCATTCAGCCCTTTTTAGGTTTTTCTTTGTTTTTGTTTTTTGTAGATAAACTACATCGTGGATCAATCGGTTACTTCTATCATGTATGCAATATACCACTTTTTATTATATTGCTCTGCTGACTTATTCTATGATGGGCAAAGGTCAATCATATGCCATGAACTCCAATTAATGTTCCTCATTAAGTATTTTAAACGACGTTAAACTTTGATTTAGCAATTTTGTTCATTGACATACATGTATTACTACATCCATTGAAAAATTTCTCCACAATTTTTAAAGATTCTTTGAGCGTTATGATTGTGGACGCAAATTTGCCCCCATTGCTTAAAGTAAGATTGTTCCCTCTCCTATTCTCGCCGCTATGTACGGTGCCTTTAGGCTGGATTTGAGTGTCAGGATTTTTCCTCTTTGACTGCCTTTTAGGCATTGCCCGTTGATGTAGATATACATTAGCAAATTACGGAACGAACTTTGAAAATTTATATATATAAACATATATAACGTAAAATAATATAAAAAAAGATACTGACTGAGAGGAAAACTGCACGTCCTAGCCCATTTTCCAAAGTCAAGGCTTTATGATCCGCTCCGCTCTTCTCGTTTATCTTTCCATGGGCAACTAATAGTTTCTGATTTGCTCTGCTCTTCACACACTTGAAAAGCTGAGCGGTCAGAATACCTTGATTTGGGAAGATGGTCTAACCCTTTTCCATTTTATATGGCGACAGCGGAAAAGATCTGCAAAGAGGTCGTGACGTCATAGTTCAGGTTCAAGCTTATACCCAAAAATGTAAATTAGCGTTGGATAAGCGCGAAAAAATCCCCAACGGTTAAATCAGTATGATAATTAGAAATATTAAACTGTGTTAAATTCTAGTAACTTTCAAATTGTTAGAAATAATCTAGCTCACAGGCTTTTACATTTAGTAGGCCTAGGTCTTTCTCCACTATTTCGTCAGAAATCCGGTTGTTTAATGAAAGCTATGATAAGGCCGTATCATTATCTAACTGTTAATATAAATTTGTCTGTGCACTGCATGTAATTTAAATCGCTACTTGATTTTTGAAATACCTATGAAAATTATTTATGTTAACCTCCTTTATTGGCGGTATGCTTATTACTGTTGACGTTTATAAAGCGTATGTTATTTCATCAAAACTGTGGCTTTATTGAGAACTTGAACTTTGCGGACTTGCATTGGTCGACCTTGGACCATCCAGTAATTGTAGCTCCAATGGAAACCTTTTTAATATATATAATAAAAATTGTTGTTTCTTCTGTGTATCTTGCTGATCGACGATAACAATGTTTTTTTTCCACACGTTTTATGTACAATTGCTTGTTATGATTTTTATGCAAGGATCGCTACCTACCTACCTACCTACCTACCTACCTACATGTACCTACCTACTAAATCAAGCAAATTATTGAAAAAATTAACACGACATGTAATTGAAAGACAACAACATAAAGATAAAAATAAAAGCGAGGTTGGTTATGGAAAAAAAATTTGGAATTCAAATGAATGACAAACTCAAGTAAATGTTGATATATTTAATTGGATAAAACATTTACTTTTTAACAGAAACATAAAGATCTTTTCACATGCCTCTAAATTAGGATGTAGATAATACCATATCATAATAATACGTACTATATATAAACAGTATATTTAACTTGTTTTAACAAAAAACATGAGCAAAGAAAACATATTGACAATAATTATCATTATCATAAACAATTTGTCAAGAAATGGAGCCGTTAGTTGGGAAATTAATTTAGTCGCAATATGTCGGAACAATTTATGTCGCTTCATTTCACTATTCTCTAACGGCCTCACTTTTGTATCTGTCGGTGTGAAAGAGATTCGTAAAACTATGACCTCCAGAATCACTATGACTCCACTAACCACAAGCTGGGTCGTTAGGTAAACGGTGAAATAAGGAACATTGTCGGACTTCGGCAAAGTATCATTGATGATGGTCAAAAATACAGCAAAGGTTAAGAAGATCGCCATAGAGGTACCCATTTTTTCTCCAGAATTTATTGGTAGTACAAAGCAGAAGATATTCAGAACGGATAGCAGAACAACCGGAAGTAAAACAGAGAGGATCACATATCCTGGTTTTCTCTTCAGAATAATATCAAATTTCAAATTCTGAAACCCTGCAGAAGGTCCTTCCTTGATTTTGTGAAGACTTACTTTGCTGCCAGTAACGTCCCATTGCTCGTTTCTCTCAAAGTTATCAAGATAATATCGAGAGTACACTGCGTCGAAGTGGATAAAATCATAATTATCAAATAAATTTCCTACTTCTATCGAACACACCTGAGAGTCGTAGGGATACTTTGTGATATCTACTCTACACTTGGTCACACTTTCTCTGGATGTTGTATACACCACATACCCTGTATTAAGGACTGATACAGGTTTCTCCTCTGTAAAACATTTTTTATTAGAAACCTCGTTATAAATACAAATGGAACTTGGTATCCATACATGTTTAGATGTTGTTTGTATCGCAGCGATTCCTTGATAATGTGAAGAATTCCATTTTAATCTCGAATCATTCCACACCAAAGACATCCAAAAAGCTGCATCAAAAGTCTGGTCCTTTTCGTTAAGATCGTGAATTAATATTAAATTTAATGCTACAGATAGGTCAATTGCTTCCGATTGGTTGTTGAAAGGAGCCACTCGAACTTCATGATGGTCTAAAACGTCCTTGAATAGCTGAGATCTGTTGGATGCATAACAAAACTCACATATGAGAATCGAAGCAAAAGCAATTTTAAACCGAAGACAATTCATCATACAATATTTAAGGGATTCGAAAACTTGACTTAAGACCTTGTTCAGTGATAAGTCTTTTTTCTTTGACATTTACTAGATCTTAAGGATTACTAGTTTATTCTTTGCAGCTCGATAATGCTGACAAAATCAAGAGATATGCGATGGACTACGAATAAAACCAAAATATGTCGACTGATCTTCGACAGGTGACGGGTTTTAATTGGCTGACTTAAACAATTGTATATGACATGCTTTGTACATTATGTCAGTTCAATTGACTGCTGTATGTAATTTGACAGGTCGTTTGTTTATTGATCAGTTAGCCATCAACTCCTCTAATATAAATAAAACTAAAGAGATAGAAAAATAGTAGCGAATAAACATTAGGCTAATGTATCAAGTATCGAAATTTGTTGACGTAAAAATCGAAAAAGCCCCTTCTCTTCTGACGACTGTTTCGCTAATACATTGTACGTTTGTTCAGATATTATTTCTGTTTATTTCGCTTCAATGTTTGTTGATTTCATTTTCTGTACGCAAAATGGAAACCGTTGATTTTATTTTCATCACTTTGCAAATTACGCTGTCGAATATGCATTTATTCTCATTCATTTTTCTCTATCGTCATAAATATCTTCAAAGTAATTTTTATAGGGTATTTTTGCCTTTTGTCGCCCACACCCAAAAAAAAAACTATGAATGTTAATGACTATGACAGATGATTAAACGTACTCTCAAATTGTCGTTTAACTGTATTCCACCTGTATCTCAAACGACCGTGTAGTGCGCGGCTAGCGCTCTAGGGTCCGTTCGTCATCGAAAGCAAGATTTTTTTGTCTTGCCAAGATGGCCGAGTGGTTAGAGCGGTGGCCGTTTACTGCTAGGAGAGTGTGTTCCATAAGTCGTGAGTTCAGGCCCCGGCCGGGGCGGAGGTGGAGCTCCAATATAGTGAATTTCCCTATGCTATATATATATATATATATATATATATATATATA
>WFKH01003881.1:11096516-11110401 GCA_016163765.1 Magallana hongkongensis | reverse complement strand
TAATTTCTTCCGGTAAAAAAATCACATATCTCTAAAGAACTGTGATATTGTTTTCTGATATTGATTTCATTCATATTTCTTAGAAGGGCGTGTTTATTTTCGTTTATTATCGACAAAAAAATGACAAAACCGGTGACTTGGTGGGACAATCTACTGTACTTGAATTAATACATATGTAAAATAGAAGATTTATTCTGTATCTCAAAAAATTCTTATCCATAGTTTAATACCGAGCGCAGCGAGAGGCGGGTGAAGCCCTCCTCGCGAAGCGAGGATTAATGGTAACACGTATATATATATATATATATATATATATATATATATATATATATATATATATATAAGAAAATCAGTGAAAAATGAGAGTTGAATCAGGGGTACTATGGGCTAAAAAAATTTCTTCCAGCCCTGGGCGCCGCCATATTGGCCGCCATTTTGTTTTTAAAAATTTAGTTTGATCATTGATTGACTGGCACTTATCGATGTTTATTGCCCCTAAACTCCATTAAAAACTTTCCAGTGTTTCAATTGAAGGCAATTTAAATTTAATAAAATTAAAGTAAAAACCAGATAAGTTTCAACATTGCTTCAATCAAGAAACACGACTAGATCTACGTATGTCTTATCAAATTATCAGATGGGAAATAGAAACATTAACATCAAGGAACTGATCTTTTGGATACTGAATTAAGTATTCAATTTTGTTGTTACCGGTAGTCGACATATGAATAAATTGATAAACAATGAAAGAAGAAATAAATTTAAATTTTTGTCGGAATCACGTAACTCTCTTCGGCTATTTCCGAAGACAAAACTTGTACGTTTTACGTACGAAATATGACGTCATAATGTGACTGAGCACGCGACGTTTAGTTTAACTTTGGCTAATGATTTCAGTAGGCGGATCCTGCTGTGTGGCGTTTCAAATAAATTGTTGTACAAACGGCACTGTGTTAAATCTGCGCTCGGTCCAACGGTCACACCGTTTACTTATTACTTTATATTTTTATCATTAGATAATCGATGCTGAACAGAACGAACTTACAAACTATTCTTTAGTATATGAAAGTGTTTTATTTCGCAATTGAAAAACAAATACTAGTATCTGTACAATTAGAACAATAACATCAACAGTAAGAAAAACGATTCAACGAAGTTCGAATCGCGTGTTAGTGTAGTTCTCCTTATAACATGATATAAAGATTTGCCAATTTTGCATAAGCTGGCCGTAAATGCATTTTCTTCAATTAGCAAACAGACAAAAACCCAGAACCATTCTAACTAAATAGACTTTAATGGGTTTTATTGATTTGAATTCTTTATCATATAAAGTTCAGATTTTAAATGGCTCTAAGCGATTTCATACTGTAATTTATAAAAACAATGCTTTAAATGGATAAGTCAACACACCAAACTAATCTATCATTTTGATATTTCAAATAGCCGATGAGGCACAGTGTAAACATACGCGGGTATGTTAAGGCTTCCCACAGTGTAGAAAATCACTTGTCTGTACTTCATACAATATGACGTCATAATCAACTTTGACGTCACGATCTGCATTCCCATTCGATAGTTCTCAGGGAACGTATCGTAACATTAAAAGTGAATTATATTATAAAACAGTAATTTTTTACGTAAATTTGGAAGAGAATATAAGTACCAATGTAAATTATGCCTTGGAAACCGACGGATATACCCAATTTTATGTAAATCGGTTTTAATTAGTAAAAATGTGCCTTCTTTTGATGATTTGATGAAATATTTTAACAATATCTTTATTGATTATATTATTATTATTTAATGTCATTAATCACCTGCGCCGATGCGATTTAATTAGATAAGTTGCCATGTTAGGATACGCTCGTCACATGACAACGAAGTACATATGAGGTAACAAAAATGGATCAAATATAATGTTTAATATTGTGGTTAATATATGTTATTCAGATTTTAGGGAATACTCCCGGTCAAAGTAAATTTTTGTTGATTCAAATAATATCGTTTTTCAGCCGTATTTTAGCTCCGGGACACCTTAACATTGCTGCGTATCGAAAATGGATTGACTTGCAGATTGAAACATCTATTTCATCATTACATGATAAAGCAACACGGTTCAGAAAATGACATTATCTATTGATGCTAAATGTGATTTCTACACTCTTATAGTCTGTCCCAAGATATTTATGCAGCACATTTGGTCGATTTTTAATAAAAAAAATACATACCTATGAAAGACATGCAATTAAAATCGATGCAAGGAAAAATTTCAAAGATATCTTCATTGATACATTATTATTTTTCACTCGAAAAAAAACACAGGATCGAAAATCTTACGGAGATTTATAATGGGGAATGTTTACATCTTTTCACCATTCGGAAGTCACTCGGAATACCTCGCGCAATTTTTCAACGTTATCATCCGGGCTTAAAGCAATACAAAATCCCCTTAGACATCACATTTTTAGCCTTGAATTGAAACCTGATATGCATGGGGCGTTTCAACTGAGAAATCTTTGAAATTTTTCATACTTTTGAATGAAAATCGTTTGAACACTGGGGTATTATAAATATCGAGTAATTAAGCAAAATGTGATTGGAGGATATCTTGGGACAGAGTATAATGGAAGTAAACAAATTCAACTTCTTTCTTTCATCAGAAAAACAAGAGAATAAAAGAAACTTTAACGTACATACGTCAAAGAAACAGGCTGTAAAACTAAATGATGATTATTATTTTTCTAAGCATGCTGATGATCATATACTAGTATGTTTTTATAGGTCGTCAGTGCAGTAATTTGAAAATTTTAAATAAATTGTAACAAACTGATCCATCGACTTCTATTATGGCATTAGATGCGTGATCTTTCAGATGAGAAAAAAAACAAAAAATATTGGAAAAACTATAAATGTTATAAACAAAACTAAATTTGTGTTAAAGTAAAGAAAATTTCTAGTGTATGAATTGCGTGTTATACTCGATTTATAATTAAATTCCACACTTTCCATTTTCTTATTCCTTTTTTGCTTTAGCTTGTAAATAATCAATATATTTAAAACTGAAAGAAAAAGCACCTAAAATGCTTACTTGCGTACTTTGTGTTCTCACAATGCATATAGACTTTTTTAAACGGATGTTTAAAAATACAATGAAGAAAACTTTAAATGATAATACATGTACTCTATGACTACAAAGAATTATTGTAAGTTTTTTTTAAGCATAGCAAGGTTTACGCATACTAATCGTCATTAAAAACAAGTAGCTTAATTGTCACTCATGTTATGACGTTGATTGCAGAAACTATACATTTTTGTCAAATTGAAATTTAGCTTGTTTTTATTAACACTATGACGAGAGAACAAACATTGGCAATAATTATGATTGTCATAAACAATTTGTCGAGACTTGAAGCCGAAGGTTGAGCGCATACTTTCCTTGCAATTTGCATCAACAAATTTCTGTGCTTGCTTTCAGTTTTTTCTACCGGTCTAACTTGACTTGATTCCGTTGTTACAGAAACTCTAAGTACTATGGCTTCCATAATCACAGTCAATCCACTCAATACCAGCTGGGATGCGAGGTAAACGGTGAAATAAGGAACATTGTCGGACTTAGGCAAGGTTTCATTGATTATGGTCAAAAATACAGCAAAAGTTAGGAAGATCGCCATAGAGGTACCCATTTTTTCTCCAGAATCTATTGGTAGTACAAAGCAGAAGATATTCAGAACGGATAGCAGAACAACCGGAAGTAAAACAGAGAGGATCACATATCCTGGTTTCCTTTTAATATGGATATCAAAGTTAAGCTGGTTATACTCAGGTCGTTTTGCATCCACTGTGCGTAAGTACAGAACAGTGCTCGTAATCTCCCATTGTTCATTTTCTTCATAGTGGTTGAGAAATAGATGGGATAAGGTTGCATCCAAGTTAATGTAATCATAATCAGAGAACAAATTACCTACGTGAAAGGAACACATCTGCGAGTCGTATGGATATTTTGTGATATCTATTTTGCACTGTGACGCACTTTCTCTCGCTGTCGTATACATGACATATCCACTACTGAATACAGTGGTAGGCTTCTCCTCTGTGAAGCATTTTTTCTCTGACATTTCGTTAAAGATACAAATAGAACTTGGCATCCATACATTTTTTGAAGTGGTCTGTATTTCACTGATTCCTCGATAATTTGAAGAATTCCATTTTAAGCGCCAGTCTTTCCACAGTAAATTTAACCAAATAGCCGTTTCAAAAGATTGGTCCTTTTCATTAACATTACGAATTGACATTAGATTTACATAAACTCCCAGTCCGATTGCTTCAGATTTCTCATCAAAAGGAGCCACTCGAACTTCATACGGGTCTAGAACATCTTTAAACAACTGAGATCTGAATGTTGCTAGGCAGAATTTAGACATTAAAAACACGGCAAAGATACAAAGTAATAGATACAAATTCATCCTGAGAATGGAGATAAAAACTGTCTATTTTTCATTTTATTGAGGTATTGATCATTCACAATTTAAATGACAATTAAACAACTGTCAGTTTAACGATTTTCGATAAATGCTCGGTATTTTAGGCTTGATCTGTACATATCATTGTTATATCCTCTGCACTAGATTTTTTGGAGTGTTAAAAACAAAACTACTACGGTGTTTAACTTTAACATAGTATGGATATAGCCGTTACATTACTTATTCATTTTAGAAGTTTGCACTTTGCAGAAACAAGTGAAAAATGTTATTTGATCCCCGGTTATTAAGCAAATAAAATTATATCATACAGCTGCTGCCCCGTACCTAGAATGATACGAACTACATGTACAGTTCATTTAAAACATTTAATAAAGTTCAAATGATAACTTGTTGTAAATTTGGTTAACTGTTGATATATTATAATAATCTCCTTCTTTATGATTGCGAAATGTTGGTTTTTCTAAAATATATCTATATTGAATACTTTAAGGAGTCTTGGGGGATAAATGTTTCAAACATACGATTTCCTTTAATTTTTTTTACAATGAAAGGTCATCTTATGAGTAATCTATGTGCAAAATATAAAATAAATTGACCAGATAGTTTATTTGTTTACCGCGCTCGAATTTGGTCATGTGTCCGAATCATCCTCGACATTGTATATAGGATTATATAAGGAAAAGGGTGTTTTCATTTTCAATTTTATATGTAAAAAATTACAAACATGCAATTTTCTTTTAATTTTCAGCGATGGAAGGTTAACGTATAAGTAAACTTTCTGCGAAAAGAAAACAAAATTGACCGGATAGTTTTTTTGCTATCCGCCTTTATAGTTTGGTCCTATAAACGTGTCGTGCCAGCTATTCTACATATAGAATTGTATAAAATAAAAGAATGTTTACGAATCAAATTTAATTTTATTTGTAATAGATAGAAAAATACCTTTTCACTCACAGAACATGAAAGGATCGCGCATATGTTTTTATTTTGCAAATTATTTTTTCAATTTTAATTATTGACGCTGCAATAAAAAAAAATGCACGACGTTTTTTTGTCAATGTCTCAACTGACGTCATCGTAGGACGTTGACTCCGACGTGAATAACGTCGATTTTGAAGAAGCGGTGAAATGATTATAATTAAATACTTCTGAACATTATCCTAACAATTCATTTAACTTAAAATAATTTTTATGATGAGTATTTTTTCAAATAAAAACGGTCCATGATAACCTGTACATTTGAACACTTTACTTTGCATTTGCGTTTTGCGACAGTAATGCGCAATATCCTGCGCAGAGGGCGCAAAATTTTAAACCCGCGACCGACCTTAATGAGCATTTCCTATGGCCTTACGCATTCGAAAAAACATGTTAATTGCAAAGCACAATATACTTTTAATGAATAGAAATTAATATCGTTAAAATAGTGAAAATATAATGGAAAAAACATTTCGTTGTTCATACATGTATCACAACTGACAAAATAGGTACGAAACCTTACCTGTTTTAAAAACATACCTGTATATGTTTATCGCATACCTATAACAGTTGTTTTATGCTTTAAAAAATAATATAATTAGCCGTTTACTTAGTTTAATGATGGATTCTTGTGTGGTTTAAGGTTAACTTTGACTTTATTATTATATCATTTATTTAAACTTCCAATGACGGATGAGGTTTTTCACTAGCCACGTTTAATGCTCAGAGCTGACCTGATAGTCAGTGTTTAAAATGCTTTTTATTCATTGAAGTACCTTACTATATACAGGATTATATTTTTTATGACATTGTGTCCAAAAGATGTGAAATTGTTTGTATGGAATGATTTGATTGAATATCACTATGGTGCAGTGGTTACCGTATCGCAGATTCCGTATCCGACGCAGTTTCCAAGTCCAAAACCTCTGGCTGAGACTTTTTGAAAGTATTACTTATTTTTCTGTTCCCTTTTTAATTTTAATATTTATTATTCATTATACAATCTTTCATAATCAAGTCGTTTTCTGCGGATTTGAGAAACAAATTTAAGGTGCAGTAAGCCACCTTAAACACTGTAAGAAAACATTATAGTCTAAAATTCACCTAATTTGAATGTAAAATTAATGTTTAAAACACCAAACACCAAAATAATTCCTCTAAAGAACTTTATCTTCAAGCAGAAGTTTGTATCTCACTAGTATCTAGTTTATAGACAATATGTTAAAAAATGCATTTTTATTAAATATTTATTTTGTAAAATATAGACAACAATTGACTTTTAAATACAGGCAAACGTCTAGTCTAGGATCTGTTGACAACACATGATACATTATATATAGTGATCAATTTGTTGCCTTTTTCTTTGTAAATGAAAAATGACAATTACAAACTGTCTCAAAAATCCATAAAGCGAAATACAAATTCGAAGCAGAGCAACACGGACCTCTAAAAATATCGAGATGGGATCAGGTGCCTAGGAGGAGTAAGCATCCTCTGCCGTCCGGTTGCACCCGCAGTGTGCTTTTTGTCAATATGACATTTCCGATCTATTTGAATTTTACTTTTCGTAATCTTTTTGTAAAGATTTAACAACACATAAGAAACATTCAGTATAAAAAATCAATTATTTAACCTTAACTTGTTTTATTGTAAAACAACGTATAATATATCAATATGATGTCAATATGATATACATGTACATTAATTTTTTTCTTAATTTCTTATTCAATATCATGATTTTACATGATATAATTGAAAACAACTTTTGATGTAATTAATTATTTTTTTTCGGGGGGGGGGGGGGGGATATAGTAGCAAAAATGTCATAAGGTGGAATATTGCACTTAACTGCAAAAGGTCTCACTAAAATCGCCAAACTGCTGATTAATGTGCTCTTACCCCAACCCATTCTTTATATTTTGTGTGTTTCGTTAATCAAGCAAAATCCTTTCAAAACATATACATGTAGAGGTGTACTACATTTGAATAAGAACACATGCTAGATCTGTGGTCAGAACGGATAATAGATAACTTCAATGCAGTTGAAGAACTGATTCTTCTTTTTTTATAGTGTGGTTTCGGGGACTTTGTGCTGATCGGACCCAGAAAATCAAATGTTTATATTAATACAGCACAAAGGAACAATTACTTATACATTTATGCACCCCTGAAACTGCTATTATAAGCTTATTCAATCATTTTAAAAATCAGTTCGATTCATCCTGTCGTTTCATGGTATAGTATTAGATAAATTCCTTCCATTTGGAGTTATGTTTAACGTTTTTAAAGCCCCCTCTATATTTTAATTCAATTGCATGATAGAATATTTTAAATTGTATATCAAGCAGATAACACCGTAACTTTGTACAAACTAGATTTTAAACATGTACATCTTAAAGTCATTTCGGAATCCATAAAACTGTTCCAAACTCAATGCTCGTTTTTATTTAAGCAGTTGACAGGTAAATGAATCATCAACTGATATTGTAAACGACACTTTTATTCGGTTGTCATATAGTGTCTTGTGTATCCACATCAAACAACGTATCTGTAAAATAACCGTGCAGTCTTTCCGATCACATCAAACGTAACTGTAGACTCCGATATTAAAGTCTTTCAGAGCTTATATATGATGTCTCTGTGATTGATGAAAGATCATTCGTCACGAGTGTGCTTGCGGTATTTGGTACGACAGAAATGTGTTCTTCACTATATTTACTACAATCAAGTTTTCCATTTCTTGATAAACCAGAGTTTCTTCCATTTAAAGCTGTTCCGTCAAGAGACGCGAAAAGAACGCCCCCGTTTTCACTAAGAGTATAAACAGGATATTTTGACAGATTTCTTAGATCCTTTTCAGATACTTGACCTAGACATTTCCAAATAGAATAAGATAACCATTTATGAATAAAGAATAGTGGGGTTTTTTCTTTGTACAATTATTGTAGCTATTTTTTAACTTCAATTTTATTTTATGCGTACAAAAATTTATATGCATATAAGAAGGAAAAGTAGTCAAGCATTTGAATTTACAAACAGATATTTATTGCTTTAAAATATGATTTGTCTATGATCAAGACTATCCCCCAGACCCCATCTACCCAAGCAATTGAAATACCAAGAAGGATAATCCAATTCTTATTACAGCAAATAATAATTACCATTAACTGCTGACATCAGCAGCTTTTGCTTGATTTTTAAAGAAAAATCAGATGTCTAAACAATGAAGACTTATTGTTAATAGTGCATTTCGAAACAATATCGGAAAATTATGGTGTCCAGATAGGGCCATTTGCGTTAGCGCGACATCGCGTTCAGATAAACCCACCGTCACTCTAACGCAACTTTGCACAACGCGCTGTCGCTCTAACACAACTTTGCACAACACGCCGTCGCGCTAAAACACAGCACGCCGTCGCGCTGATAAACATATTGCACAACGCACCTTTGCGCTAACACAACTTTGCACATCACGCCGTCGCGCTAACACACAACACGCCTTCGCGCTAACACACAACACGCCGTCGCGCTAACACAACTTTGCACAACACGCCGTCGCGCTAACGCAACTTTGCAAGTTTCACAGTCTAGTAGGAAGTCGTGTCCGGAAATATCAGACTGCGCATGCTGAAATATGTAGGCCTGCATGCAAGCATGGATGAAAAATAAATTAAATGTACTTTGAAATATATTATTATATATTTTTTTATTTATTATCAATACCTATAAATAAAAAATATAGTTATGTCACTGTATAAGGATATGGTAGCATGCTTGTAAAAAATCTACCAATTGATTACTTTATCTTAAATATTTAATATAATTCATAAATTCAACAATTATATATTCGTGACATGTTATATACCTGTAATTGTATATTTTAAAATTTCTTTGTTTTGGTAATATACAGAGCACCTTATTTGAATTTGTAACATGTAATAATGTTATGAACGTGTATATTTTTGTGAATTAAGAATTTGATTAACACATGAATTACAATCAACATGCGCAGTCTGATATTTCCTGACACGACTTCCTACTAGACTGTGAAACTTGCAAAGTTGCGTTAGCGCGACGGCGTGTTGTGCAAAGTTGTGTTAGCGCGACGGCGTGTTGTGTGTTAGCGCGACAGCGCGTTGTGCAAAGTTGCATTAGCGCGACGGCGTGTTGTGCAAAGTTGCGTTAGCGCGACGGCGTGTTGTGTGTTAGCGCGACAGCGTGTTGTGTGTTAGCGCGACGGCGCGTTGTGCAAAGTTGCGTTAGCGCGACGGCGTGTTGTGTGTTAGCGCGATGGCTTGTTTATCTGAACGCGATGTCGCGCTGACGCAAGTGGTCCTATCCGGACACCATATTTCTGTACTTACAGTTTTCATTGCTAGCCATTTGCTTTTGTGTCAACCCTTTTCTACATTTGCAGCATTTATAGAGCCACCTCTTTTTGACGCAGCATACAACAAAAACTATAAGGAGCAACCAACCAAGAGGCAACAATATTGGCATCAGATATTCTGTTGCTGAGCTATTTCCAGCTGTGGAAAAAATGAAAGTTGACAGGCAAACATTTCACATTAAAGGGACTGAGATAGGATTTGAGATCAAATATAATTTCTTATTTTTATATATAAAATAATTTACTTGTTCATTTTGAATCATTGACCGAAATTTGAATGTTAGATGTCAGTTACAGGTGAGATACAGAATACATTGTTTTGTAAACAAAGATCGAGTCTTATATTTGTTTACAAATAATTTAATGAAAGTAATAACCATTTCTTTGACGAAGTTATTCTTGGAATACAAATTAATTGATTCTGTGTGATTATAAATTATATTATCAACAATGGGAGCAATATTTCATTGAAACTAATTTTAATACAACACACATTTTAACAATATCAGGATTTCAGCTTCATTAACATAATGTGAGAATTTTAAATTCTACTAGATGATATCCCGCGCAAGATCGACAGGGAATTAACACTTTACAAAATAAAATGATACAATGTTTAATATGTAGAACAATATTTTTGTTCATTTTTGTATATACTTTATCCAAATTTTTTTCTTAATCGCTTCATAACATATTCTGTAAAATTAAAATAAAAAACAACATGGCTGGACATTTAGAGAAATTTGCTTATAACTCCCTATTTGACTCTCAAATTTTGACAATGCATTAATAATACCCATTTTTACCATTCAAGACATTAGAATGGAAAAATAAAAGTTGAAATTTTTCGCTAAAATCGTGTCGAGGTCCCTTAATTCGACAACAAAGAAACCGAGTTCATGAATAAATACTCACGGTTACTTTTTTCACGCATATTTGGAAAACTTGATTTTTCTTCGAGGAAACCCACAGATCAATGAATGTCAAATCCTACAATTATAACAAATGGAGAAAATTGAAATATTTCATCAAATTTTATTTTGTTTTTATTTATATCATACTATTTAGAAAAAGATAAAAAGTATAAAAGATTTTTGTATGTCCCTTTCCCGTCTCAGTGTTTGGACTAAAAGCAAGAACATGTATGTCATAAAAATTATATTTACCCGAGAATTGTTTTAAAATATTTTTTTATGAAATAGAGAGTAAATCTGCAAGCAACTATTTTTAACACAATGTAAATAAAATATATAGAACTGAAAGTACAGAAAAGCGCTAAGCATGGAAAAAAGTGTTAAAATATATACTGAAGACTATTAGGATTCACATAAAGAAATATATTTGATTTGGAATTTGTTAACTACGTTTGTAAAATTGCAATTAATCAGTCAATGAAAAAGAACAAAAGATATGTATCACATTGATGAAATTTTTTCCTGTCAATTTTTCTTTTGATACGTCAATCAAAAGAAAATTATTAAATTCAATTTGTGTCATTTTTAAACATTTTTAAATCATAAAATGTGAAGTGTTATAAATCAAAAATGTAAATAGTGCAACTGAAGCGGCGCGTATGAATACACAAGAATAACAGCAACATTTTTCAAAATGGATGCGTTTTCAGCTGATGCATTGCTGCTGAGCTGATTTAAAGGATTAATCAGGAATAGAAAGCTGAAATCTGAGCCAACTGAATTAAAAAAATGAAAGGGAATTAAACATGCGATGGCTTGTGATATTTTTAACTGTGCAGCAAGATTCGTTAAGACTGGTTCTAATGCGAGTTAGATTACTGGAATATGCAACTGGGCATAACCATGATGCAAGGAGACGCGATTAAGGACGAACATAGTTGATATGTCGACAAAGAATAGTATGTATGTGCGACTTTTGTAAATGTTGGGGTACCTAGATACCCAGTGAGGTACTTACATGGTATACCTGCCGCTTGGAATCTGAAGATGATGCACTACCCGTAGCTTTGCTTTACGACACTGTATTATGATGACCGATCATGTACGCGTTCATCGTTCGCAAATTTGAACAGCGGAATTATTGTGAAAGTGTATATAGGCCTATGTGTTCGTTATAATTATTCCTGGAACATCCAGTCTTGCCTTAAATGTTGATCGTCACCTCAAGCAGACTAAATCGTGAGAAGACTCTTAATTTTTTATATCAGGAATTAATTTATGTAAATTATTAATTATTCAAGGTTTAACTTTTGATTTTCTATATTTATAATATTGTATTTTGTTTGCCTACAATTGAACAGACACAACTTTACATTTTGTTGACTGTGTTTATTTTAGAAATTCCCGTTCTATAAATAGTGTTAAATCAGGACAGTAGAGAAAAGTAAATCGGCTAAAATTTTATTGATGCAGGTAACCAAATTTTTGAACCAATCAGAAGTGTCAATATCATGTCAAACTTATAAATATTAAATGGTTAGGAAAACCAATTCTTTCAAAAAAAATTTTCGTCGAAGATGTAAATTCGTAGGGAAGGGTTACCCACAAATACCACGAAAATTATGCCACCACGAATTCTAATGATTCCACAGTATTAAACGAATTACAAAATAGTGATATTTGTTTTGTGGCAATGTCTTATTTAACACATTGTTTTAAATCATTTACTGTTATTTGGTGTTTAAATAACTGTAAGATTTAACAACACTTACTTAATTATTACGATAATAAATATGTTTACACACGATCATCGTCGTCTGCGCAGTTTTAAACAAAGTGTCATCATACAGCGATTATTTCTCATACTTGCTGTTGTACTCAAATTAACTTGACAGAAATAAATTTTGTAAGAATATTAAAATCATTGGCTTTAGTTCATTATTAAAATATATATCCATACAAATAAATAGAAAATGTTTCGTAAAACATTGCCCACAAAAAACAATGCCTAAAAATGGGGTTAACAAACAGCAGCAAAAATTATTCTGGGAAAAAGTGTCAATCGACGTATCTGCATTTTCATATAAAATATAGTGTTAATAAAGTAAACATATTAGCTTCACACGTTACAGGTAGACGAGATTCGGGAGAGCCACTTAAACAAGTATTCCTTTTAAAGGAATGATCGGCATGTAATATCACTGGTCAGTTCTATAAATGTAATACGAAAACACTACGCTACGTGCAATAAACTATATATAGCACCGTTTTGTTGATTTTCGAAATAGCAAGGCGTGAATAAGTTTTAGTTTTAGTAGGTGAATTATACTTCCTATAAATATTCCTACGCATATGCGAAGAAAAAAGTGATTGGAATAATTATGTAACTGTATAAATGTTTTATTTTCAAGGCAAACGGATAAAAGATACGTTTTTAGTAATCTACATGAAATTAAAGTTGTAAATGAGGTTGTCATTGCATAGTAAATAAAGTAGTGCAATGCGCAATGCGAGCGCAATTAGTAAAATTTGTCGGACACAACTGTGATCGACCGAAGCCGATCACAAAAATATAAGAATAACCAAATGACCAGCACCAAATAATAAGTGAAGACATTGTTTGAAAGGCAAGGTTTTTTGGGTTTTTTTTTTACAAACAATTAACACTCTTACTGAGCAATAAAAAGCAGTTTAGTGTCCTCTGACCGTTAATTATGACTGACCGGTTTAAAAATTAATGAAGCCGGGCCAACAGTATGCTATTTGAAAATATTCCTATAATATAAAATTCCTAAAATTAAAAGAAAATATAGATTACTTTTTTCTTTACTAAAAAATAGCTAATAACTGAACAATTCATATCTTAAAATATAAGGTAGATCTGATGGGTGATGTGTTGACGATCCAGCCTGCTTAAAAATAAATCGGCAAAGACTCTAAAGGATTTATATGATGTGGTCAAATATTTAGAAATGCAACCGTAAAACAAATACCCACATAAAAATCAATGTGATATTTATAATCATTCATAAAAGTGAAATTACTGGCCAGTTTTATCCTCCCTGAACATAAGCAAACTGACTCTTGATTTCTTGAAATCCGCTTCCTGGGGGGGGGGGGGG
>WFKH01003881.1:11034789-11096416 GCA_016163765.1 Magallana hongkongensis | reverse complement strand
GGGGGGTAATTCACTCCCGCAGCAATTTCGGTGCAAATCTATAGTTCACACTTGAACTCAAACAAATTGCAGTTGTGTATTGCATAAATAAGTCCATTAAGTATATTCCATCAGTGTATTGCATAAATTAGTCCATAATATCAAGTTTATTCCATATATCGGTTATTTTTCGAGTATGTCAAAAACTCAAGTTGAAAATATCCGCCATGTTTACTGACCTTGACCGGTTTTGTTTCAGGACAGCCAATTATGATTTAGAAGTGGATCTTGAACTACAAATAGGAATTCTGCCGTTTTAAACACAGATAACGCGGTAAATATGAAGCTTGCATTATACACTCTTTTCTCTAATGATATTTACTATATCAAGCCTATCTAAACTCCAAGCATACATCCCATAAAATCCGGCGAGAGTTTTCATGGCTGCTGAACAAGACGACTGATAAACTTGCTGGTGTGTTTAATCTTGTTTTGACTTAGATGCATTAGTTAGTTTGTTCATTCTGTTAAGATAAAATCATTTTGACTAAAGGAAGTCTAACATAAAAACGATGATTTCAGACTGAAATAAGACTTGAAAAGTGACAAAAAAATTAATTTGAAATTTTAGAATGCGGTTTAAATTTTTGATATGACATAATCTTATCTATATCTCAGAAAGTTCATACAATTTGTTCCGATCGTTCAGTGTTCTTTATGCATGTCCTTAACTTCGCTTATAACAGATAATGCTTTGAGTGTCCGTGTTATTTGATTGTTTGTAAAAGTCTCTAGACAATGTATATTTGTGTCTCTTTAGAGTATGATCATTACACGGTAATTGTTTTGTTTTAGATTAGAATAAAATTTTGAGAGGTTAATTTGGATCTATCTTAAAATATAACACAAGAACAAAAACACTTGGAAAACACTGAAGTATAGTAAAAGTAAAAAAAATAAAAAGCAACCCCGTGATATTTTATTAAATGATCGGAAAATAGTATATTGCTCATTTTGAAAAAAAAATGTTTATTACGTCCCTCATATAATAATATTTTCAATATTCCCAACAACCAAAATCAATTTGAATGACTTCATTAAAATCCTTACAAAGATATATAGCGGGTTCCAGTAAATGTTCTACCAAGCCTCTTTCTTTATTCCTTACCAAAATATTTACAGCAGTAAAGGAGAGACTTCAAGAGTACTGTGTAACAGTATATTCATGAAGCCGTGTAAATCAGATGTGGATACTTTAGAATGCCAAGGAACTATTTTTCATATTTGGATATTTTTCTGGAAATGGACATTGATGGTAACCTTACAACAAAACTTTATGTTAAACGTGATGACTTCAATTTTTCTAAATTCAACTTTTCTTACTTAGTTATATACCTTCATCCTGCATATGGTGTTTTTGTCTCTCAGTTAATTCGATACACAATGGCATTCGTATGAACAGTTTCTAAGGCGAGGCAAGTTAAGTTGATAAAACAGGACTATCAACAGTCTCGTTTGAAGTCATCTTTTCTTAAGTTCTATGGTCGATACAACGACCTCGTCAGCAAATACAATCTTCTGCTGGGTCGCATGCTGACTGACGTTTTTCATACTAATTGTTAGACCATAATTAATCACCTAATTGTGTACGGACTTTTCCGTTTTTCCCAATTACGACAAAGAGCACACGGCGAGTGTGACCGGTCAGGAGAGGATACTCAGTCCTCCATGGCACCTGATCCTACCTCTATTTTTGAGAGGTCTGAAACATGTGTTCGCTCTGCTCCTGTTTTGTAATTTTCCTTTGGACTTTTGAATTTGAACACTGTTCGTTATCACCACATGTCATTCATAAGACATACGATCAGGTTAAGCAGTTAAAATAAAAATACAATGTTGAACGACATAAGGATTGAGGTATACATTAAAATGGAACACGTGTAGCGAAAAACTTATAAATAAGGTAATCTACCTTTATATATGTGTGATTTAAAGCTATACACTTACATTACATTTATCCTTCTTTTCTTCTTTGTCCACTTTAGAGTTTGCCCAAGCTTCAAAATCGACTGTCATTGAGAACCTCTTATGTTTCAATAGTACCTGACAAAGTTATATTCTTTCAAATGACCTTGGGTATTCCGTAGTTTTCAACGCAGTTTTAAAGACAAGGATTAGGTAAATATACCAAGCTATCGTAAATACCTTCGTTTCTTGTTTTTGTGCAATCCTGTTTGCAATGTACGTCACAAACACACGTTTGATAAAGGTGAAAAAATCCAGTACATTCGTTTAAAATGACTCTTATCTTTATAAGCCCGTAAGAAAAGAGGATCGAGATATATATTTTGATTTTTGTCATTCTTTTATCTCTTTATATTTCAAGTTGCAAAAATGTATTTTATTGTTTAACTTATAAATGGCTGTTGATTCTCTTTTCAAAAATGAATACATGGTGTTATGCAAAACGCTTTTAAAATCAATATCAACCTTGTAAATTTACGGGTATTGTATAATCAATATAACGAAGAAAACAAAATATAAAAAATTACGGTATCTGCTAAGATTTCTAACCATTTCTTCGAATATTCCATTTATTTCAGATTAACAATTATTATACTTTGTTTGCGAGAAGACAAAAGGGTTTGTAAAGCGAATCTTAAGATATTACCTTATTATAGAAAAGATATCATACAATATCAAAAACACCAACTTATTCATACATAAAATATTTCTTTAAACGAAGGCAACTAAATTTATCTTGAAACGAAATTAAGACTAACATTGATCTAGTATTTTGTTTTATTTTGGATGTAGCGATATAGCTTATAAGTGATGTACAACAGAATAAGTCCTCCAATACTTCCTCCGATCGAAGCAGAGAGAATCAGAACATCTAGGTAGAAAAAAGTCGATAAATTAGCACACGAGGTATTAAAACGTTGATTGTACATGTAGTTATATTTTTAAAGAAAACTTTCTTAAACAAAGTTTCGTTCGAAACTTATCGAATTTTTTTTTTAATTATCTAAAAAAAATTGAAGGTTTTATAAAGTCCACTACTGATATCTAAGCATGTTTATAAAGAAATTCATTAAATTGTAAAGTTTGTATAAATCGCCACCTGCTTGGTTCTTAACGATTTCCGATCCTCAGCAATCTAAATTTTTCGGATTTTTTTTATCCGTACCATAAATCTGCCTTTTATATATACAAATGTAATTAGTCTTGAAGTGTTAATATTACAAATCATTCAACGAACTGTTTGGCTTAGAGGCTAATTTACTACCTAGGGGTAAAGGGTTTCGAGCCACCGTACGCGTTGCACCGATACAACCTTTTTTTACTAATTTGATCTCAACTTGTTTACGTTATTTTTTTTTTTCATTATATTCATCGTGACCAAAATTGTAATAACTTCGTAAAATGCATGGATACCATCAAACAATGTCTTCTTATTTTATATCATTTATAAATTTTGAAGGATAAATAACATTTTCAGGATGAAAACATACTTTGAGGCTGAGGATCGGAGAACCCCACGCGGAGTAATAGTTGATGAAAACTCAAAACTTGAAAAATGTGTATGGCATGGTGTATTTTTAATTGTTACTTTTCATTGTGCTGTATGATAAGAACTTAATGCAGTATTTTCACTTAAAGAGCAAGTTAATTTTTTTAGTATTGCAAAAGATTAAAAATAGCAATTAGATAGTAGCCATTATAGAATGTATACTTCCACTAAGTTTAATTCCTTCTACTTCTTTTATCCATTTATTAATTTGTTGAAAGACAGATGTAACTATAAACAATTAAATACGTTCTTTGATCATTTATGCATTGATAACATAAACCGCCTAAGCGGGTTATGTTCTTTTTCTGCAATGTTGGTACTATCATATGCTGCATGAA
Organism: Magallana hongkongensis; assembly: GCA_016163765.1. Classification (NCBI taxonomy): domain Eukaryota; kingdom Metazoa; phylum Mollusca; class Bivalvia; order Ostreida; family Ostreidae; genus Magallana; species Magallana hongkongensis. Next base: position 11,092,525 of record WFKH01003881.1, on the reverse strand, counting down.
ACAACAAAAATATTTTTATTGTTTAAACATCAATTTTGTTCAGAAATTTGAGAAACATATATACTTAAAAAAAAATACCTGTCTTGTTTTAATTTTTGGCTCTCAAATTATGTAGCTTAGAGGTTATTGAAATATTCTCAAAACGTGTACATTAAATAGTCTAAGAATAATGTGATGACATTTGACACCTTAGTTGATATAGCTAATTTTAAACAAAATAGTCTAATGATTTGATCAGTGTTTTAAATATGGGAATACAATTATGTCCTATGCTAGTATGCATGTAAGGGTTTAGCGGCATTAAACAGTCATTTTAACTATCCGTTTGGGCATTTAACACACTTGACGTTTATCTTCGCAATATCTCTTTTTTCAATTTTGCATCTTTATCAAGAACTGGAAATTATATTTGATATGATACATAAACTCTAAATATGTCTTCAGTTTGATTATGATACTGGGATTTAGAGAGGGTTTACATAGGCCTTGATGTTACCCAATCAATTCGGATTCTCAAAAAATGTTTTTAAATATGTTTATTCAGTTGAGCGAACACTCAAGTATACAAAAATCATTTAGATATTACTATTAAGTCACAATTTCCATATACACGAGCAAGCTAATGTATATTATACTCACAATCTGTCTCCAGTTCGCCATACACTTTCATTCTAAATCGGACGTTCTTTGTTGAGTTGGCATTGGTGTTTGATTTGATCTGTATTTTGAACGCGACATCGGTATATTTGTTACAGTATGGCGAAGGTGGCAGCACAGTGCAATTAAACACCTAACAAAATAGGATGATGAAACATACACATGCATATATATACTGTTCCTAATAATAAATGAAAGTCATGATACTTTAAAGAATAGAGATTGTACGTTGAAAAAAAAATAGCATATCAATCATAAATGATAAAGTTAAAAGTCTAGACAATGTTAACCAGAAGATGATTTATGGTATACAATATTAGCTGAATGTTGCAAAAAGGTTAAATTTGTAAAAATACATAAAGTTGGACGGATTTTATTATATGAAGCGAAAAAAAAATTTTAAAAACTGATGAAAATATATCAGATAATAGTTCTTACCCCAATTTGGTCTGTCGCGATAATGTATCCAAACCAAATGGCACAGTCTGGGTCCTCATAATGAAGGAGGGAAATGCAGACCTTGTAAGTGTTAATGCGTGAAGAGTCCCCACCACTAAACTTCATCATGCTACAAAGTAACGGGTCTATTGGAGTACCATCATAGGTCACGTGATAAATGGTATCCGCGCCAACTGACCTTTGACTGAAATAGCAGGCATCTCTGTCGAACGAGACTGTTTACAGAACAAAAAAAAATTCATCTTGCACATGCTTAGTATTTCTGAGATTGTATAAAATTCAATACATTACCGATATATTTTGATATAATTCAATTTAAATCTGACCTGTAATATTTGTTAGGGAGTAGCAAACAGATAGTAAAAACAAATTTAGAAGCACAACACAAACAGTCCTTGTTTCCAACATCATGACGATGTTTCTGATTTCCGAGCTTGCATTTGCTGTCTCAGTAGAAAGTTTACCAATCGAGGTAAGATATTTCAGCATATAAGGACTGTTCCATTACTTCAATGTCTGATGCTGTTTTTATCATATGTTAAGCCATGGTGTTCCTTTATCAATATCTCTGTAAAACAAGCTTCTTTTGGATACTAATGATTTTTCCCCTGAAACATCAAATGATTGTACGCAATATTGCTTTTGTCAAATGGGTATCGACCTACCAGTTCTAATATTTATAAAGTATTGAAATCTTCTAATGTCAAGCAGTATTTTTTTTTCAATTAAGAGTTTTTCAACATTATGAAAAAAAAATTAATGTACTATACCACAAACATGGTACTTGTCGTTTTTCTCATTTTCACCCTAAAAATGACAGCAGAAAACGGAAACATATGTTCTCGCTTGGTAGAAATATTTTCAAACAATTGAATTTATCATATCATTCATTATTTACACAATGCGTACATTGTAAATAATTTTTATTCATTTCACAAAAACAATAAAAAAGGAAACGAATTGAACAACTTTATCATAAGGCACTGGTATTCAAAAAAACACCTTCACATAAATTTTGTCATTTCTGTGGCAGTAGTTCTTGAGAAAAATGTATTAAGCCTTACTTTTTTTCTTTTTTTTATTTTTAAAGCTTTTTTTCCCTTTAAAACAGGTCATTTATTTTCACCGTTTATTTTCTATATACTTATGATTTATTTTTGTGAATTTTGGAATTGACCCAGTCGTTCTTGAAAACAATATTTAAAGTTTACAGATACAGGGTTAGGCAGATAGATGGATGAACGCCAAACATAAGGTGATCAAATATGATTCAATAAGTTACATATGACAATGTTCATTTTCCAAAGAATTGTTATATGATGAAATTCTTAGTGTTTGATCAACGGGTTTCAGGTCTATGGACTCTTATAAACAACTGTATTATGCTATTTTTTAATTAAGATACTCGACAATAATTTCCAGAAAAAAGAAGTTTTATCAATTTCATATTTCTTAGTGGTGAGTTTCTTTTCACTTTTATCCTTTCATAAGAAATATGAATAAACAAATAAATGTATGCATTTTAATAATCTTACAAATTGATGTCTTCCCAATTCCCAGTTTCTCATTAAATCTGTTGACTTCTTTTGAATGTGGTTACATCAATGTTTGTCGAGTTCCAATTTTCCTGGATTACTTTGCTGACTTGATTCACAAAATTAAATATTCCATTAAAGTGCACTCTCTAACAATAAATTCTATTGATATAATCATTGTCTACGAATTTCCATATCTTCTAAAATTTGTCGTGTACACTAAGTTTACGATAAATAATGCCTACGAACTCACACGAATAAACTAATGAAGCCACAGTATTTTTTTTCCAATCCCCAAATAGCTTGCTGCCACATTTATTTCACAAGTCAAAAAGACGACTTTGTGAAAATTAACGACGATAGCAACGACTAAAAAGAATAAAATTGAATCCAGCAGCTAATGTGCCAAAATAAGTGTGTTGTATTCATTCCTCGTAAATCGAATTTTCGTATACATCTGTTTCTGAAAAGGTAATTTAAATCGAATCAAGTAAATTAACATCTGATAAAATACCAAAACTCATGACGTTTATGATGAATATTAATGCACATTTAAGTTTTTGATATACAATTGGTTTAATTAAAACAAAAATTAATATTACGGTTTTAGCAAGAGAAAATATACCTTTTTTCCATTATACAACAAGTCATAAAAAATTTATTTACGTAAGACAATGACCACAGAGGTAATTTTAACGAATATAATATGAATAAATATGAATATTATTCTACACAATAATGTAAAATGGCTAATCACTTCAAATGGCATTCGTTTGGAATCCATTTGAAGTGATTAGCCATTTTACATTTTCCAGTCATATTCTATAATTTAAAAATGAAATGTTTCCATATTATCTTGACACTAACCAGTTTCTCTCATTTCTGGGGTCTGTTGCCGACTTCTGTAGATTTTGATGCCAGTGATCAGAAGTATAACTAGAACAAGACCCCCGCCACAGCCACCCATAATGTATGTTATAAGAAGCATTTCTACAATAAACGCATGTACCTATCATGAAAATGCATTTATTTTGTATTTACATTAGACAAATATCATATCATCGTAGTACTTAATCTATAGTATAGCTATAATTTGATTTTTTAGTCCAAAATTTTATTCTTAAAGGTAAAAACACAATTAATTTCTTTTTTTAACAAGCCAAATATCCGAATGATGTATGTTCATATATTCAAAACTTTTAATACAATCTGACAAAGTAAATGTACTTGGTAATTAAAGTTTGTCAAAGTTTATTTACACACTGAAATAAAAATATGACTTCTTTATCATTTGAAAACTTGATATCTATTTAGATTATTATCAAATAATTTTAGCAAAATTAATATATATTAAATCAATGCATCATTGCCATGTCTCTGTCAATGTAATAAACCAAGGATGAATATATTTAAATACAAAAAAAGAACAACACTGGTAAAATGTTGTGGAGTATTGCTTTAATTAATATTGCGTGTGAATGAACCATGCGTTCTTTGACTTAAATTTTCAGCCTAATATGTTCCTTTTAGGTGTTTTTAAGCACAGTAGACAAAAGATGGTCACAGCTTGTGCACAATAATCATACCTTATAGAATATCCTAATTTTATTATTAAAAATAAAAAAAAACCTTCAGGTATTAGAGTTTTGAAACCTTGAATCATTTGATAAGTAAAATTTTTGGTCGACAAAAAATTCAGACACTTGTGAACGACAATCGTCTTGTTGTTATTTATCAATGTGACCATTGTTTGGTCATCAACATACTTGTAATCTTGTCAATTTCAATGACAATTTTTTATTGGAGAAATTTTTAACAAACACTTTAACGTGGGTTGTTTTGTTTTTTTTTTCAATACTAGCAACTTTCATACCAGCATGACTTTTCATAGAAAGCTGTTTATTATTTAAATAATAACTAGTTCTTCTACCATCTTAAACGTGACTAGTTACCAACTTAAATTATTTTAGAATAATTAAACAATTACGTACTATTCTCAGTTTCAAATGCGTTAATTTTAAAAACAAATGACGCATTCCTTGACAGTACATTTGCAGTAATTGGTTCGACGTGGATCCTCAAATTCTTATCCTGACCGTAGCAGACCCTGGCTGGCGGAGCATGAGTACAGTTGTATTCCTGTAATATAATGTATAACGCATTATATAAGTTATAATAGTCATATCAATATACATATTGTCTTTGCATTTCATTTGAATATCTAAGCGTATTATGAATTTGCATAACTGATTTTTCATTAAAGATGAATAATTTAGCTGGTGTCTAATTGGTTTAACTGTTTACAGGAACCAATTTTACTTCAATTATTAAAAGTGTATACTAGTATACTTAGACAATAATCACAATATTCATGACAATCTTATACAATTAATAATATTGATTTGTAAAATACATGATCTTATATTTATGTCAATAATACAGATATTTACCCGAAGACCAGAAAATAATAGTGATATTTACCTGAGGACCAGAAAATAATAGTGATATTTACCTGAGGGCCAGAACCGATAAGTCCTACTAACAACTCACAGTCTGGATCAGAGTACACGAGTATCTCCAGACAAAGTCGGTACCGCTTCAAATTCTGAGCATCCCTTCCCATGATTGTCATTACGTAACACAGAGAATCTATTTTCCCTCCACTATACGTCACAAACACTTCTGTCTTTCCGTCTATCCGGATATCCCCCTCACATTTGTACTCTTCAAATGAATCTAAATGATGAATAAATACGAATGATACTGAGATGCAAAATCATACATTCATAATCATAAACAATAACTCTTGTTTTGTATATGTTTCAATGTATATTATACAAAACATTTAAACATTCTGTAGAGATTGAACTAACTCTAGTAAAATAATTCTGTCTCTCTAACAGTTTCATTTAGTCGGGTTTTAAAAAAAAATCCTCGGTTAATTTGAATAATATCGCTATGTTTATTTATATCCACTGAGTAATTTCTCATTTATTCGAATACTGTTCATAATTGGGTATAAACACATTGTAGTTAAAATCAATCAGATCCAGAATTTCGCACTGAATGCATCGATAGTATATATGCTTATTTACAAAAATTTAAAGCAAGAACTGAATTTTGTGGTTAAAACGTTTGGTACAGTAACTGCTTCCTTCTGGGATTTCAAAGAACTTGTGTCTATCTAGGGAGTAAACAAATAAATTGCAGAATCTTTGCATTTTCTTTTCATTTTAAATGGAATTCCTTTAATATTTTGTGTAAAGCTGGGTGGTTTTTTTTTTCAATTTTATGATATCAAATAAATTCTCCTTTATTTCATTATTTTTAACCTGACCGGCTATGTGCAGTCTGTCTGTGTAGAAATTGGAGTCAGAAGGTTAAATGTAGGAAAAAATATCCCGTACGTGGTTATTTTAACATCTATATTCCTTATATATGAAAGTGACTACAAAACCATTGACCTGTTCGGAATGTAGACGATTTGAGATATATGTGACAAAAATATTCAGTCTCAAAAAACTCTTGTTTTATTTGGCGAGCCATTGAAGTGCATAAAACCAACATTTTTCAAATGTACTAAAGTTTAACAAATATTGCTTGTATATTTAAATTTCAATGCTAAAGATATAATAAGTTAATTGGGTCCCTCATGCGGCACCGGCATATAATTGTCATGGCAGCAACAATCTGTTTGTAATATTAACCATTAATGTTTTCTAATATGCATTTGAGAAGAAATTAGATAAATGGTATTTGATCTGACAATATCTGACACAAACTCATCTGCTCTTTATTTTTACAAGTATCAACAAACACGAGCAATACCTCAATTTCCACGCCACTACATGCTACTAATTTTTTCTCAACCAGCCTCTTCACAAATTCTATATCTACGTTTGTATTGTATGACATCATTTTATCATTCGAACATAACGATTCCTATACAGAGTCATGTATAAAAACAAATTCTTAATGTTCGTGTGTTAAATAAAGATATCTTCATTTTCCAGTGCCTTAGTTTGTTATAACACTTTGTAATTTGTAATGTTCAATACATTTCACCAATGACGCAAATGATGTACTGTTGGGGCGCAAGCGGGGTTTGCACAATTATACGAAATGAAAATAAAACTAAAATGTCAATTAATTAATATTTAATCGTGCAATTGCTGAAAATTATATAAATTTAAGTCATTTGGAATCATTTTTTGAATATTATGAGGTGAACATTACGGTCGGAGCGTGATCAAATCTATCATAATGTCCTTCTGGCTTTATTGGATTTGGTCACGCCCCGACCATAATGATAACCTCATGATACTCAAAAAATTATTCCTTTTTCCTTAAATAAAACACAGCACCCTGTAAATACTGTCCGTAATGATGTCGTCATCATACACATTTGGTATTATTCTGACATGGATTTTGACATAGAGAAATTTTTACCAAATTTTTACTTCAGCTAATTTTTAGAAAAAGATAAATGAATGCAATAAACTTACAGTGCATGCTGAAAATTTCACTGCTCTGGTGGACAATACAGAGAAACGTGACAGAAAAGAAAGCGACGCCTTCCATCTTTGTCTCTGTACTATAACTGAAGCTGGTACAACATCGACCTTTCCTTTCATTAGAAGTTTCTAAATTGCTTTTTTCAGTGTTTTAATAATTTGTTATTACCAGATAATGAAACAGTCTTGCACTTGTTGTTAGCTTGCAGGTGTAGATGAATAGGATAACAACCTTTGTTTCTCATCAGATATAATAATCATCATTCTTTAATTTAATGATGCACAGCGTACAGTCAAAACCAAACTGACAATTAATATTGAGATTAAATCTTCTCTCGCCAAATACTTTGAATTGCATCTTTGGTTTAGAATTCCATTTAAAACTAAGTCACGGTCACTGTTTGTCATTAGTATTGCTCGCAACTAATTGTTGTTTTGTAACCTGATTTGTCTTGAGAAAAATGCTACCAACTGCCAACGCAAATAACCAATATTACAATTTATCTAATGAGATGCAATTCGGCGGGTGAGAAGGGGGTACACAAGCACGACATAGTTCCATTATTTGTCACATAATTGAGATCATTGCATTTATCTACCTTTTCTTCGAAACAGTAACATTAAGATGTAATATGTTAATATAATATCTTATATTGTTTTATGTTATAAAATATAACATAATATAATTTACATAATATAACATAAACAAGAAAAAGAAACGTCCTTCAAAGACGATTCGACAGAAAGTCTTTATACGATGTTGGCACTTTTGTTGCTCTTTTTCCGGGTTTTTATATTTTTGTTTCCGGCCATAATACATGTAAATATTGGTAGACGATTTTCAACAAGATAAAATAACATGAAAAACCAGAAAAAGTAAAGTAACTTTCTTTAATGACAGGAAAGACACCATCCAGAGAGAGCGGAGCGCATTAAACTATCCCCGCGGATAGAACCATGAGGTACATAGGTTGTATGGGTTCTTGTAAAACTAATGTCGTTCTTCTGCATAGAAAGAACAACCGTAACAGAAACTGTGGAATGCTCATGCACACCCTCAACAAAAGAAGTTACAACATGCTTGCTGTTTAGCGTCAATTCAATCGACATGTGAGGACCAGCCGTAAATATGGTCCAAGAGAAGACAGAAACACCGTCAATATCAGCGGTAAACGTTCCGGAATATTTATTGTACGCGTTTCCTACATTAGTGACCGCGTGGTCGTATATGATAGTATGGCGAGTACCGGGGTTGTTCTCGGTTGTCAACATGTAAGCATAGAACGCTATTACGCTTTCTGTAGGTACGGGGACGATTGGGAATACTATTAAAAACATAAATTAAAAAATATACGTGTGTATATAATTGAATTGTTGAATGACTTATATATATTTAATCATGCCTCCTAAGATGCTCCAATGATAGTTCCATGAATGGTTAAATGTATTAATAAAGGAAGGTTGGTGAATACTAATAAGTTTCACAATGTTAATCGTAATAGCCACTTTATATAGCTTTTCGTCATAAAATTAGTGATGCTTACCAACCAAAGACATCATATATACTCTCAATAAAATAAACATACGTGGTCTTTCATTTTTTACATTGTCTTGCGTATCAATTATAGCACTTTTCTGGTGATTGGACGAGTGCGATTGAAGTTGCTTCTTTTCTATCTCCTGTCTCCGACTCTCCGTCATTGTCCGTTTGCTCGACCCTTCGTCTCAGTTTTCAATGCTTCTATTTCCTTTTCGAAGTCCACAATTCTGCTCTCTTCTCCTGTAACATCTTCATCACATTCTTCATCTGTTCAAACTCTTCCCGAAATATTGCATCGTGGGCATTATTTTCTGCAGCTAAAAACGAATTAACTGCTACAAAAAATATTAAGACTATTGAAAAGTGCATAGACGACATTTTGAGGACGTCTGCTTGTCAGTCTAATATCTGTTATTACAAAATTGAAACGCAGATCTTAAAGATTTACACAAATTTCTGTAATTTGTGTTTATTTTTTTTTTATCTCAAAGAACATTTCATGTTCATGTGAAAAATCTAAGTATCTTTTATTCAAATGGATAATTTCGTATTAATTATTTTGCTTATATTGGATATAAATATACTTCAAACTGTGTCAGAGTTTTGTTATCTCTGTTTAACTCTACAATGTAGTTAAAAGTTTACTACATGTATGTTCTCGTGAAAAACGCCCAAACAATCTTATTTCAAGACAAAAAGGCTGTTCGACTGGATAATTCTTGTAAACTTTTCATAAAACGTGTTGACTCTACTGTAACTTCTGTGTCTCTATTTTTGTAAAATTTTAATTATTTATACAAATATTGAAGAAAATGTGACTGTTATAGAAGAAATAAAACTCCTGAAGGACATGTAAGGTGTACACACTAGAATTGATTATTCTTGTGAAACAGGCTTGGGTGGATCAGTTCTGAAAACATGCGTTTTTTACAAACACTTGTAAACCTCAGATATATCTACTAGGTAAAATCTATCATACCAATTATACAGGAATTATTAATCAGTTTTAACATTTTAGAGTTTTCATTTACTTTCAAGAAAAGAAGTTCATTATGAAAATGTTGCTATTGTTCATAACATTCAATTACGTTATGAAATGATACAATTTTTGTAAAATTATATATTTTTTATAACTAGTACGCTTTTGATATGTTCGAATGCAGTTCATACAATCGCTTGATATATCATACGGCTCAAGAGAGAACCTGTTTTTAAATGTTTACTAAAAAGAAAATTAGCAAAAACGATAAATGTTTAACTAAGTACACATATCTAATTTATGTTGAGCTGCTTGTGCAAGAGCTAAATAAAATATGAAGAGAGGGTGGTTGTTTCCTACAACACCTACACTGCATGTCGAAAATTTCACGACTCTGGTGAACAATACAGAGTACATGAAAGTAAATAAAGCGATGCCTTCCATGTTTAAGTAAGATTATTAAAGCTCGAACCTCATCGACGTTCATTAGACGTTTTCAAATTGCTATTTTTAGTGTTTTTATAATTCGTTATTACCAGATAATAAAAACTATCTAACAAGTCTTGCACGTGCAGGTGTAGAAATTGGATTATTAAACAAGAGAATAACAATCTTTTTTGTTTCTCTTTAAATATCATTATCATCATTCTTAAATCTTGTGATACACAGTAAATAATATATGCCTAAAACGCAATTTGGTTTGTGATTATATGTTCCCTTCCCAAATACTGAGAACTCCATCGTCGGCTAAAGCTCTACACGCTATACTTTTTCTTTACCTAAGCAATAACATCACTTCCCTCTTTAAAAAGTATAACAATATGAAAGTGCTGACCCTCCACCCATTTTATATATACTGGTATATGTCTAAAATTAGCTGCCGATGTCAGGTGATAATTGATATTCCAAAAGAGGAGGCTTTACTTTCCTTACAGGAAAATAAATAATTAAAATGTTGCATCTTTGTAGCGCGATAGAATTCAGCTTTTTCATTTACAGCATTTGTCAATGTCATTTTTAATTGACGCAAATTATAGGATGTATGGCTCTAAGCCATGATCACTATTTCTCATTATATATATTGTCACTTAAAACTTCAAATGTTGGCAAATGTCATTTAAATGATTGCTAAATACATACGAAAAATTCAGAAAACTAGAAAGCAAGTTATCAAACATCGTATATACTTTTACGTTGTTATACTAGTATTAGAACAATGAAAATAATTCAAATCTTACGTTAATACAAATGACACGCGAACAACGAGTTTGCACAGTATCAGTAACTTTTGCATTCTGTTTTGTTTTGTCGAAGCAAGTTCCAGCAACGCCGAAGTAATCAAGTTACTACATTTTTTTCTTGAAACAGACCGGAAAAAGGGGGTATACAAAGAAATGAGACTGACCCGTTATTCCTCACAAAACAGAGATCATTGTATTAATCTATTTAATGTAGATTGGGTTCTTCGAAACCATTACGAATCTGTTAATGTTATTTTCCGTTTATTCGTCCCTTTATTCTGATTTTTCAATGCCTCAATTTCCTTTCGAAGTGTCTTGTACTTTAACCTTTTCCTGTAAAATCGTCATCACATACTTTCTCTGCTCACTCTCGTCCCGAGATATCGCATTTGTTTCTGCAGCTGAAAAACGAATTTAATGGTACACAAATTTGGGACTGGTATAGAGATGCCTGTCATATTCAACACATATTATTTTGAATTTACATTTATTTTTTCTATGAAAATATAACTTCAATGTGCTTCAATAGACACAGGTGTTCTAAGTATAAACTGGATTTTTCTTGTTCTAAAAATAGATCCCATGCCGACTGATAAAAATAGGGTACCCTATTTTTAGGCAAAGTTACAGCTGTAATGTGCAAGATTCAACCTTTTTCACAACAAATAGTTGTAGAGAAGACACTAATGAACCCCCTTCATATTTTTTATGATTTTTAAATCTTCAAAATAAGTCTATAGCTGCGCAGTTCTGCAGCTGTTCTAAATTATCAAAAAGGCATTTTTCTGTTCTTTTATGTGTAATGTGCATACCAAATAACATGTAAAATCTCATATTTATTGCTTTTTTATTTTTTGGAACCAGTTTTGGTCATTTTTTCTTGGGGGGGGGGGAAACAAGCCAGTTCAAGAAATGCTTATATTTTTATCTTCAAACATGATAGCCGCAGATCCCCTTAAAGGTGTTCATTTCCTGTCGATATTCTAATTTAAAATTACAGTTTGAGTGAAATATTGGTCATATCTATCAAAAAAATGTTACAAAGTTTGTGATTGAATGTTCCCTCGACAAATATTAACAATTCAATCTTTGGTTTAGAATTTAATAAAACTATGACATAATCACTGTTCGTCATTGTTATTGTCATAGAAGAAATGACTGTGTTGGAGTTCTTCCATTTATTCCAAATATTATATTTCTTTCAAAATTGCACTTTGTGAAATCACTCTAAACTCAATGTTTAAGAAATAAGGTATCATTTTTTTATGTATATCGGGATATAAAATCGGGTTGGTCACGTGATCAAATCCCATAAAGCCCGAAGGTCTTTATGGAAGAGTTGGTAACGTACAAAAAGCATTATTTCTTCAGTTTACATATGTTGCAAATCATTGCAATAGCATTGCTCCATGCTTTCTTTTTTGTATTGCTTAGATTAACATGACATAACAAAAATAGTTCAACACTGTTGCAAGACTTGATTAACATAATCAGTAAAATAAACAATATTTTTGACAATACAACTTATTTTCTATTATCACTTTATAATAAATTGAAATAGTAAAGAGAATTCACTCGTACTTTGAAAAAAGAACGATTGAAGCTCGACGGAATATTACCACTTCCTCTGAAGTTAACGTCACAGAGCGGTTGGAAATCTGAAAACAATGAGATAGAAAACAGGGTCACAAAGGAATTTTCAAAGGAAATCGTATAGCAGACAGATGAATTAGATCTATGAGCTTAATTAGTAAAACACTTCCTCGGACATTTTAGAGACAAGCTAATCAATTTGTTTACGGAACGAAACGGACAGAGAATCAGAAGGTGTTAAATTGGACATGGTAGACATGCATTATGAAAGGACTACACGAAAGGTCGGTGATATTGCTTTTGTGAATTAATCGGGATTGTAGACATAATCTAGATCTATTGAATCTTGTTCCTACTTTGACAAATTGCGAATGTAGAATTTTCAGTGACGCTTTGTTGGATCTCAGCCCATACGTGAATCTTAAGCCACGATCATTATTCTTATTAACTGATGTTATATTGTGAAAAAATGAGTTAATGAAATTTCGTATTACAAGAAATGAATATGTTTTAACGGACGGAGCTTATCATTTATGCCTAAAAATGTGCTTTCATTAAGATACTATAGGACTAGGCGTGGTTTAATATGTGTACATAGGAAAAGTAGTGACCTAGATTATTAATGCGTTATTTTGACCTCTTGACCAAGTCTTTGCTGTTATGCAGAAAAAAAACAACGATTTGCTCAAATAATGTTTTATAAGGAAAAACATTTGCAAGTGTAAATATTTGTTAATAATCTTCTTTTAGAATATGATTGCTCAGTATATTTAAGATAAAAAGGAACGTCAGTCATCAAACATATGATATACGTGTAAGTCTATATTTTAAAATATTATAGTGAGAGTGAAAAAAGATATTGCCACAGGATTTCCTTTGACACATATTGAAAAGTTACACATTAACAGCGTTTTTAACCAGGATCAATAAACACTATGTTTTGTATCCCGGGTTGTTAGTTAAAGAAAATGTAGTATCGGGGTTCCCATATAACTAAAATTCCTTATATTTAAATTTTCCAGTGTCTTTGTCTGTGATAACACTACGAATCGATTTTGTAAGGTATAGTCTAATACAGTTCATCAATGATTATTTTAATATTTAATCATGCATTTGCTGAAAAATATAAAAATATAGGTAATAAGGAATCATTCTTTGAATATTACGAGATGATCAAATACGACCGGTGTGATCAAATCTATTATATTATCAGATCAGCTTTGGTGTGGTTTTTCCGATAGCGTCACGATCAATTCAGTCAGCTACGTCAAGCATAAATAATACACACTGCCGGTGTTAAACTCATGATTGGTTAACTCGTTTTCTAAGGCGGAGTTATTTTTGCACGCTTACGCAATGTCAGAGCTTATGAATTTCTCAGAACAGTTCATTTTCCCTCACCATTGACTCTCCCCTTGTGTTTAAATTATACGAAAACTCTCTCTCTCTCTCTCTCTCTCTCTCTCTCTCTCTCTCTCTCTCTCTGTAAGCAGGCGTTAAGCCACGGTCCAGAGTACCCATGCTCTATGCTACGTCGTACATTTTGATCGTGATTTGCGACAATGGCGTTAAACAAAATGTAAAGTTGCATGTACTACGCGTTCATTTCATATATATAAATGTATAATGTATTACTCAGCTATGTTAAGGGCGTCCATAAAATAATAGCGGTATTTATCACATAAAATATTAGCCTTTGAATAATCTTGATATTATATTCCAAAAAATTGTTACACATAGTAATTTTTTATCAATATACATATTAGATAATTCGCTATCGCATGAGCAATTTTTGAGTGTCTTGGGAATACCCTGTCACGTGATACTGCTAAAAATTGCTTATTAAATTCAATATAAACAGTGGATGAACAGAAATTTGCAGGGAGTTCCCACAATTAATGCTTATTTATGTGAAATGCGTAGCGATTTCATGTAGCTCCCAGCACTTTTTGATATAATTGGGATATAATGGTAACACATGTAAAATTTCAATATATTTGATAAAGTGTATGCCCTTGCACTACTGCATTTTATCTGACCCATTTCACTTTCGGCGTCATTTGCCTGAAATTCAAACGCAACACTGACTAAGATCATGATTTTAATTTTCGTTCATAAAATAATTACACGCTGTGAATTTCAGTAAAACAATGTTAGAATTTTGTCTTGTTTACACCAGTCATCATTACCAAATTGTTGAAATTGGAAAAATTAATTCATCTGTTGCCCTCACCAATAACTATTGATATAAGGGTGGTGGTGGGGGGGGGGGTTTAAGTGTAAGTTTGTAATTTACACATTTATGTTTTATAATGGTTTTTGTTACTCTGCTGCTAAATAAATAAGAAATACCTATAATATATGACCAGGGTTACTTGTAATTATAGTTAATATTTTTTGTAATAATTAAAGAGAGCAACAAAAATCAATCTTTATCTAGAATTTATTATAATAATCAACTTGACAAATACAATGTACTATGTAGAGATTGCTTTTAGATCTGTAACAAACTATTGTTTTCTGATTTTCAGTATTATTCAGTCATGATGTGGAATCTATGTTAAATGACCATATTCTTTCACACTATATGTACTTCTCCTCTTGTCTTTTTGATGTACATTGTAAGGAGGCAGTGCAGTTGATAAGAAAACCAATGCCTGAAATTATGAATATCTATCAATTTCAAATTTAATTTCAATAGATATCAATGAAAGATATTATGATAGGTTACAATATAGTAATATGATTTTAAAAAACACAGACCAAATATACATGAAGTTAGTGGGTAAAAGAAATATTTATAGAGTACCTACTTTTTTATCAACACCCCAACAAAGTGTCTCCAGTGGATCATTTACTGCTTTAATAACCCTGAAATTGAATAATGTGTTATAATTAGTAAACTATTGTGCTGAAGATAATATGAAAATGGAAAATTACTTTATCATTATGCATACTAATGGCAGTTTTAATTTCATTAATATTCTAACAGGCATAATCAAATGTTTAATTTTTAAAATGTGTGGAAAATCAGTTCAACACTGTAATTTTGTTTATTCAAACATGTAATCTTCCTGATAAAAAAGGCTAAATGAAATAACACATTTCGATTTACATAAACAGCAATACAATCTTGTCTATATTCAATCCAGATTCTCACAGTAATCTTTGTAGTGCTAATACAGTGTTTGGACTGTCCATTGTTTACATTTTCTTTGAACACGGAGGAAATGCGAGTTAATGTTATTGCGATATAAGAGACCATTAAAAAGCTACAATGAGCCTCAATACTCTTAATGATCAAAATTAGCGAATCACGGAACATTTCTTTTGCCTGATTGAGTCACCAAACTGATGTTTAAACACAATATTACATGAAAAACAAATGTAAACAAGTAAACAAAATCGAAGCCGAGGAATTTCCCTTCGTTTCTGTTTCATCCTACAGTATTAGACAATATAAAACAATATCTATAGGGAAAGTACAGATAAATCCTACCTTGTTCAGTTGAATCCTCTACCGATTTCCGTCTAGGCTGGTTGTAAATGGGTTAAATTCTCAGATATATCACTGAAGTCCACATGTTTATTCTGACACAGCTGCAAGCGCCGATGTGACGTAGTCAACCTCGACACGTCATCAGACGACTTAGGAATTTCATAATTTCGCAAGATATAAAGAATAGTTGAAGATTTTATTTCAGTACATCTTTCTTGATACAATCAAACCCAATAATTAATCATATTTATTTTGGTAGATGTTTGTTAATTACCGAAATACAATATCTCGTAAAATCTCATGAATAAGGGGCGGGGCATATGCAAACTTTCCTAAATCACACGTGCTAGAATTCTGATACCTTCCTTAACATAGCTGAGTATCTACTTACTTACCATTCGAAGTAATACAGATGAATTTTGAAAGAAAGAGAGAACTTGAGACCACATGGGCTTGGCTGCTGGATAGTGAAGTTCCTAATTATTTGTTCTTGAAGAAAAAATTGATTAAAATTGGTAATTTTGGGTTCATTTCTGTGTATAAATAAATTCACTGAAAACCTCCGTTTCAATCATGTTAAAAAAGTGTATTCAATGTACATTAAAAAAAAAAGTAAAGGGACGACACTCGCCATCTTGGATTTATAGGGGGGGCTCGCTTCAAGCTATGTGAGATCTAGGTTGGAAAATGACCATCTCTATTGTCTGACTACATTTGTATGCTGAATAATAAACACATCGTTCCGAAATGTACTAGATACTCGCCAAACTTATCGAAAGCAACGGAAGTTTACTTTTGAGTGACATAAATTCTCCATATAATCATTGAGATGTTCCGAAAACGTATGATAAGTCTAGAGAGAGCAAAAAAATCCGCGAAAAGATTCCTCTTGGTTTATCGTATGCTTTCGGATTTCCTCAGTGATGACATGGAGAGTTTGCATCAACTTCCGTTGCTTTCTATAAGTTTGGCGAGTATCTAGTACATTTCGGAACATTTCATTTATTCTACTTTTACCCTACAACATTCTGTGTAAATAATCTACACCAAAATATCCTCATAAACTTTTACTGCAGTTGTCATTTCTTCACTTTTTAAAAGCCATCATATAAGCCCCATGTAATGGCGTGTTTACATATAAAAATGACGACTCTTGATCCGCTTTCCGAGGTCGGTTAGCCTTTAAAGAATTGTTTATAAGGAGAAAATTTGTGACAAGTGAAGCAATATTTACATGTATGAATAGTAGTAAACTGAATGAAGAATTTTTTAAATTGATTATTTTCACAGAATGTGGTACGATATGTTAATCTGTTCAAAACTAGTGTATATTTTTAGCGCCGTAAATTGCAAGTTTTTTGTAAGTATCGTATATATACATGCACTGCAGCTATATATAGTCTAACATAGGAAAGAACGGCCGTACCAGTGACTGAGGAATAGTCATTCGTGCCCTGAACGAAAGAAGCTCCAACAGGCTGACTATTGAGCATAAACTCAATCGACATGTATTGACCGTGATCAGACATAAATATGGTCCAAGAGAAGACATAAACGCCATCAACAGGAGCAGTAAATATTCCGGAATGTTTGTTGTATCCGTTTCCAATATTAGTGACCGCGTGGTCGTATATGATGGTATGGTGAGTACTGGGGCTGTTCTCGGTTGTCGACATATAAGCATAGAACGCTATCAAGCTCTCGGTAGGTGCAGGGACAATTCGGACTTCTATTTTAAAAAAAGAAATCTACGTGTGTACATACTGAAACTGTTAAAAAAATTTCTGTTTATCTCTCCCTGTTTCTTTAAATGCTTCTTCATAGTTGCATTAATGGTTAAATGGATTAATGAAGAAATGTTGTTGGATACTTATAATAAATTCTCAAATGGTCATCGTTATAGACATTTTATATAACGTTTTATCATAAAATAAATAATGATTAAAAAACAAAGACTACAAACATACACTCAAAGCAATAACATACGTGATCTTTCCCGTTTTACATTGTCTTGTAAATCAATTATTTCCCTTTCCTGGAGGCTGGGCGAGCGGAATTGCAGTTGCTGCGCTTCTCCCTCATGACTCTCCGTCACTGTTTGTCTGTTCGTCCCTTCGTCCTCGTTTTTCAATGCTTCTATTTCCTTTTCGAGGTCCACAATTCTGCTCTCTTGTATTTGAACCTTCTCCTGTAACATCTTCATCACATTCTTCATCTGTTCAAACTCATCCCGAGATATCGCTTCATGGGCATTATTTTCTGCAGCTGAAAACGAATTCAATGCTACACAAAATATAAAGACTGTTGAAATGTACATAGATGACATTTTGACGACGTCTGCTTGTCAGTCTTATCTCTCGTTATCTCAATGGTAATATATGGCATATATTATAGATAAAAAAAATTCTGAAAGATGGTCATTACTTGACGATGTCATATAAGACTTTAATTGTTTAAGTGAAAAATCGTTCAGATTGGTATTTCGTATTAATCACTTTTATTGTAACTATCTACATCAAACTGTGTCAAAATTTTGTTATCTTTGATAAACTTTGAAATGTAATGAAAACGGTGATTTGACTTTTACATTTGTTAAGGGAAAGCCATAAAAACTTATTTGAAGAATTAAAAAGCCTTTAAACTGGTTAATCGATGTAGTTTTTCATTATTTTGTGATTTAGGGCAATTATACTATTAATGACATGTGGTGATAACGAACATTGTTCAAAATCAAAAGTCCAAAGGAAAAATACAAAACAGGAGCAGGGCAAGCACGGACCCCTAAAAAAAATTAGAGGTAGGATCAGGTGCCATGAAGGAGTGAGCATCCTCTGCTGTCCGGTCACACCCGCTGTGTGCTCTTTGTCGTAATTGTGAAAACGGAAAAATCCG
Source organism: Magallana hongkongensis (assembly GCA_016163765.1). Taxonomy (NCBI): domain Eukaryota; kingdom Metazoa; phylum Mollusca; class Bivalvia; order Ostreida; family Ostreidae; genus Magallana; species Magallana hongkongensis. The sequence goes on along the minus strand of WFKH01003881.1, from coordinate 11,073,616 downwards.
TAGACAATTAGGTGAGTAATTATGGTCTAACAATAAGTATGAAAAACGTCAGTCAGCATGCGACCCAAAGGAAGATTGTATTTGCTGACAAGGTCGTTGTTTCGACCATAGAACTTACGAAAAGATTACTTCAATCGAGACTGTTGATAGTCCTGTTTTATCACCTTGTTTGTCAGTAGCTTGCTTGCTTTATAAACTGTTCATACGTAGAGCATGCCCTTGCGTATCGAATAAACTGAGAGACAAAAACTTTATATGCAGGTGATAAAGGTATATTGCTACCTAAATAAGGAAAGTTTAATTTAGAAAAATTGAAGTCATCACGTTTATCATAAAGTTTTGTTGTTAGGTTATCATCAATGTCCCTTTCCAGTAAAATATCCAAATATGAAACAGATGACGCTGACTCTGTGGTATCTTTTATTTCAAGTTTACTGGGATATATCGAGTCGACTGATTGAAGTAACAATTGTTAATTGATATAATACGTCGTCGATATACCTGAATGTTGAGTTGAAGGCCACAGCGAGTGTTTTATTTTTTTCACATACAAGTTTTTGAATGAATTCTGTTTCAAATGAATACAAAATAGGTCTGGTAACAATGGGGCGCAATTGGTATCCATGGGAATTCCAACAGATTGTTGGAAGACCTGATTTTCAAAAAACTACATAGATGTTGCCTATCAGAAACTCAAGCATCTTTTTAATATCCACTTCAGAGTACTTGTGTGCACAATCCGAATTGTTTTTAACAGAATAGTTTTGTAAATGACCGATGACAAGGTAAGTAAATTTACGTGATCCATTAATCAATGCACAAAATCAATTAATCAATAAACAAAAAACTCCATATGCAGGTGATGAAGGTATATTGCTACATAAGTAAGGAAAGTTGACTAGACTTGACTATATAATATAGTTGACTATATAGTGCATTGATTAATGGATCACGTAAATTTACTTAAACTATCATCTAAACTTGCTCAATTCACATGATTCGTGAAAAATTGTGATTATAAAACACAATATGAATTACCAACTTTATATAGTATAACGTCAGAGTCGATGTCTCCAATTTACATCTTGTTCATGAATATATTATGATACATACACCAGCAATGTAAATAACGGCAGCAAATGCAACCTTACATAAATTTCTGCACATAAAAAATCCTTATTACAGCGTAAGCATGATAATAAACACGTTTATTCATCGTATTACCTACATTACGTACGGAGAGCTGGTTCAGATTCATGTATATTTCTAAAGTTGGCTAAAAGTTTTTCGATCAAGTTACGAAATATTTAAAACAGTTATAATTAAATACCCCCTTAAAAACAAAGCTACCTAAAGGGACATTTTGATATGGATGATTATCCCAATTGGCAGTTCATACCTTCACACGTGACGGTTTGTTTACACCACACAAGTATCGGTAGGTCACTTGTCAAACACAGGTGATGTTTTCCAGTGTCTCGCGAGCGAGAATGATAGGAAAATGGCGGCATTTAGCTAGAAATTAAAAATACTGTACAAATTTTCATATTCCGTGAATTTTGGTGTCCCGCCGGTACACCGTGAATGGGGTCGGAAAAACGGTACATTTTGCGTACCGGCGGTACATATCACATATATGTTATAAATATTGTTAATAAACAAATAATAATCATAATTCTTTAATTTAATTTAATTTGATTCAGCGTACAGTCAATGTCTAACTTACAATTAATATCAAGATTGAGTTTTCTCTGGCCAAATACTTAGAATTGCAACTCTGGTTTAGAATTCCACTTAAAACTAGTCATGGTCAATGTTTGTCATTAATGTCACTTACCACTCACAATTATAAATGCCATTCGATGATGATCACTCAATATAAACAAAACATTCAAAAACCCCGCAAGTAAGTAATTTAATATGTTACATATTTCTTAGGTAATACTTTTGAATGGTAAAAATTATTTAGAACTATCTAGGTACGCAATATGTTCCGACACATATATAAGATTTATAAATAATAGTACTTTAACAACGTGTTGTGTATATAAAATACTTTAACAACGTGTTTGCTTAGGATCAAATATAATTTCTATGTTTTGTAACCTAATGTGCCTTGTCGAGGAATCAAGACACTAACGCGGATAACCAATTAACTACATATCTAGTGGCATATTGGTCGGAAGGTGGGCGTGGTATACAAGCATCAGACTGCTCCATTCCTCGTCACAAAATTGATATCACTGCATTAAACTAAATAAAATTGTGATTGCATTGTTCACTAGAGTTACATTAAGATGAAAAACAAGGGCATTTATATAATGCATTGTTATATTCAGTAGTATATTCTCACTATATAACTCTATATAGACGAATAGTCAATAATTGTAATATTAGCTCGTCCGAAAAATATTGACCGGTCAATAATTTTGTAATATTGACCGGCTAGGAATAATATCTAGAGAATATTCCCTCTATTTCAAAATCGCTTCTGAATTGCTGATTCGTAAAAAGTGACGTAAATAACTCTTCGCGACTCCAAAACTAGGTGACGTCATAATAGCTAATCAGCCAAGGCAAGTAAACAACGGACGCGCAATGCGACGGTTTGCAATCATAACGGATATAAGGATTTGCAAATCACTATGAAGTAAAATCAGGTAGAACATCTGTAACTTCATTTTTACGGGCGGCGGAATATCATCAGTGACCGTTTGATGCCAACGATCTTTTGGAAATGAACTTTGCGCAAAATTGAATTCGTGAATTCTATGTTGAGCTGAGAAAATTACGGCGATCTGTTTTCAAATCATTTCTTAAATTTGGTTTGTTTCTTCGTATAACAAAACAAATGTTGACTCTGTTTTCGGGCAACATTGATTATATTAGCTCCCTTGGGACGAATATATTGCCATCCGCTTCGCGTCGGGCAATATTTCCTCCCTCGGGGTCTAATATAATCAATGTTGCCCTCAACTCCAGTCAATATTTGTATAATTTAATATATGCAAGAAAAAGAATGCCGGGGATTCGATGCCCAATGTCCTTCAACGACAAATCGACAGAAAGTTTTTATAAGATGTCGGCTTTTTTATTTTCTTTCGTTAATTTTGTTTTTGTGTTTGTTTTTCTTATTTTTTATTTTTTTTCAACTTTTCTAACTAATGTGCAAGTCTTGGTATAGGTTTGTCAACATAATGAACAACAGGGAAAAATAAGATTATATGTAAAATAATTTTCTTTAATGACAGGAAAGATACCATGCTGTGAACGCGGAGCGCATCAAATCATCATTGCGGATTGAACCACGAGGAACATAGGTCGTATGGGTTCTTGTAAACACAATGTCGTTTTTTTTGCATTGAAAGTACAGCTGTACCAAAAACTGTGGAATAGTCGTGCATTCCCTGAACGTAAGAAGCTCAAACAGGCTGGCTATTGAGCGTAAACTCAATCGACATGTATTCACCTGGTTGATACAAAAATATGGTCCACGAGAAGACGTAAACGCCATCAACAGGAGAGATGAACGTTCCGGAATGTCTGTTGTATCCGCTTCCAATATTAGTCACCTCGTGGTTGTATATGATGGTATTGTGAGTACTTTGATTGTTCTCGAGTGTCGACATGTATGCATAGAACGCTACCATACTCTCGTATAGGTTCGGTTCGTACTCCTGTAAAAATACTAGGGTGTAAATAGCAAATAATTAAACGGTTTGATAAGTTTTCGAATATTTGACCCTTTTTCTAAAAATCCCTCTCTAGTAGTTGCGTTAATGGTCAGATGGATTGATGAATAAATGAATGTTGGTAGATATTTATCATTTCCTACATGGTTATCTTCATAGCTACTTTATTTACCTTTTTGTCATAAAATTGGTGATGCATACATATGTACAAACCGAAGACTACCTACAGATATACACTTAAAAAGGTTGGGTGGTCAACAAAATTAACCTTCAGATCTACGTTAAATTTTTAACAATTATTTATAAGCTATAAACAATTATTTAGTAAATAAACAGTCGATTTTTAAATTTAAATGTGAATGTTTTCCTTTATCTAAATACAGGGCTCTTCTTTTTAATCATATTAATATGGTCTAAAAATGGCCACGACCATCCAGCCCTGTTCAATTTATCATGAAACTAACATACGTGGTCTTTCCTGTATGACGTGTATATCGTGTTGTACATCAATTATTTCGCGTTCCTTATGATTTGGCAAGTAAAATTGCAGTTGCTCCATTTCTCCATCCTGTCTCCGTCTCTTCGTCGTTTTCCGTTTGCTCGATCCTTCCTCTTCATTTTTTAATGCCTTGATTTCCTTTTCGAGGTCTATAAATCTGGCTTCTTGTTTTTGTACCTTCTCCTGTAACATCTTCATCACATTCCCGATCTGTTCAAACTCGTCCCCAGATATTGTATTGTGAGCATTATTTTCTGCAGCTGAAAATGAATTTCATGCAACACAAAATACAAAGATTATTGAAATGTGCATTGACGCAATTTTGAGGACGTCTGATTATCAATCTTATCTCTCGCCGCTTTAAATATTATAATCAGCATTCTTTAATCTAGTGATACATGTACACCGGGAATTATCAGTGCCGAAAACGCAATTTGGTTTGAGATTAAATGTTCCCTTCCCAAATACTGAGAACTCCATCTTTGGTTAAAACTATACACGCTATAATTTTCTTAACGGAAGAAATTATATCCTTTCCCTATTAAAACTATATAACAATTATAAAAGTGATGACCCTCTACCCATTTTTAAATATGTTTAAAATTAGCTGCCCATGCCAGGTGATAGATTGATATTCCAAAAGAGGATGCATTACTTTCCCGGCAGGAAAATAAATACACAAATTGTTGCATCTTTGTTACGCGATAAAATTCAGCATTGTCATTTACAGCAAAAAGGTAAATTTTAAGTAATTAGTAAACAAAAACATGCGTTTTCACTATAATTCATAATTGTCACTAACAATTTCAAATGTTGGCAAATGTCATTTAAATGATCGCTCAATACAAATGAAAAATTCAGAAAACCAGAAAGCAATTTATCAAACATCGTATATACTTGTACGTTGTTATATTAGAATAATAAAAATAACTAGACGCGATCTCGATGCGAGCAACGAGAGGTCTTCCGTTTGAATGCACCTTAAAATAGGTTATCGGGATATCTGTTCTTTTCTATCATTTCTTAGCACTTTTCAAATTCCATTTAACCCTCTCTAAGGATTTCAATACACCTATGTTTATACGTTATATTTTTGTGATTTTTTTTATAAAAATAAAACGGAAATTAGACAATGCCATCATTTCAAAGATAAAATCGTAAATCTAAACACAATTAAGGATGAAAAAACATTCGGCACTCGGGGATTGAGCCCGAGTCGCCAGGGCACAAATTCACCACTCTAATGAATATGCCACGGGAACTATCGCTTCAGGACTTTGGAGCCCAAAATCTCGAGAATGCTTGGATCGATTTTAAAACAAATTACATATTCTGCATTTATTAAAGTGTTTCTACCGAAATGTAACAGAAAAAATATTTAAAACAAAAAAGTTGAAATATTCATGTTTTGTTTCCTTCCATTGACGACCGGAAGTGACGGGAGACGTTTGGATATGCGACACTGCGGCTTACGACTATCTACCATCACTGAACATTTTAAAGTTCTATCTTTAATACTTTTCGAGAAAAATCGTGAACAAGCAAAAATATTAAATCGTTAATATCTCGAGACCGGTAGTGACGATCAAAAAACCTACGTGTTTTTTTTCTTAAAATTTTTGTCTTAAGTGAAACCTGAAAGTTTCATTGAAATCGGCTGAAGCATTTTTGAGAAAACGTGACAGAAAAAAAATAATAAAATAGAAGAAAAAGAAACAAAGCAATAACAAGAACTTCTTCCGTTGAAACAGACCTTAATTAAAATTTTACAGATATACTTCCATATGTGTAATAAAATAACACACGAACACCTGTTTGTACAGTATCAAGAACTGCTGTATAAGTTTTGCATCCTGTTTTGTTTTGTCGAAGAAAATTACACAACGCCAAAGTAATCAAGTAACTACATTTTATTATTGAAACAGACCGGGGAAAGGAGGGTATACACAGGAATGAGACTGCCCCGTTATTCCTTACAAAACAGAGAGCATTGCATTAACCTACAAAATGGAGATTGGATTCTTCACAACAATCACAAGGCTAAATTTGCAGTACATATATGAACGGTTGATAAAATATAATATAAGCAAGAAAAGAATGTCCAATATCCTTTAACGACATATCGAATGAAGGTCTTTATAAGATACTGGTTTGTTTTTTCATTATTTTGATGCCTTGTTTTAACAAAATCTGTCAAACAATTTCTTTAATAACACGAAAGACACCATCCAGAGAAATCGGAACGCATTAAGTTATCACCGCGGATAGAACCATGAGGAACATAGGTTGTATGGGTTCTTGTAAAAACAATGTCGTTCTTCTGCATAGAAAGAACAGCCGAACCAGAAACTGTGGAATAATCATGTAAGCCAAAAACATAAGAAGCTCCAACAGGCTGGTTGTTTAGCGTTAATTCAATCGACATGTATTGACCAGATTCAGCCATGAATATGGTCCACGAGAAGACGTAAACGCCATCAACAGGAGCAGTGAATGTTCGGGAAGGTCTATTGTATCCGTTTCCTACATTAGTCACCGCGTGGTTGTATATGATGGTATGGTGAGTACCGGGGTTATTCTCTGTTGTAGTCATGTAAGCATAAAACGCTATCATGCTCTCGGTGGGTGCAGGGACGATTCGGACTTCTATAAAAAAAAAAAAAAGATAAATACAACATGTGTAAATAGTAAATAATTAAACTGTTTAATAAGTTTTCTTATAATTATTTGATCCTGTTTCTTAAAATCCTTCTCTAGTAGTTGCACAAAAGGTTGGTAGGATTAATGAAGCTAAGCTAAGTTGGTGGATACTAATAGATTCCCCACAATGGTAATCGTAATAACTACTTTCTTTAACTTTCCATCATACAATAACTAATGCCTACTAACCAAAGACTACAAATATATATTTACACTCAAATATAATAAACATACGTGGCCTTTCCTGTTTTACATATTCTTGTGTATCAATTATTTCGCTTTTCTGGTGGCTGGACGAGCGGAATTGCAGTTGCTTCGCTTCTCCCTCTTGTCTCCGACTCTCTGTCATTGTCCGTTTGCTCGACCCTTCGTCCCCATTTTTCAATGCTTCTATTTCCTTTCCGAGGTCCACAATTCTGCTTTCTTGTATTTGAACCTTCTCCTGTTACATCTTCATCACATTCTTCATCTGTTCAAATTCGTCCCGAGATATCGAATTGTGAGCGTTATTTTCTGCAGCTGAAAACGAATTCAATGCTACACAAAATTGAAAGACTGTTGAAATGTACATAGACGACATTTTGACGACGTCTTCTTGTCAATCTTATCTTTCTTTATTATATACTTGGTATAAAATACAGGAATTTTGCACCCCTGGTATGAACAGTAGCACGCGCCTTTATCACACCCCCCGTATCATGACCCTTTATTTCTCCCTTTATCACAACCTTTATTTCACCTTTACGGAACACATTTGTACTTTTTTCGGATTACCTCGGATCTTATTCTGTTTTTCTGTCATATCTGAAGTCGAAACTATGACATCATGATCTGAACATTTTTAGTATAGATGACGTCACAATACATTTGAGCGTCGAAAATACGCGGTTTGAAGATAGTGATAAAATGCTTGTAAGTTTTTTCATCGTGAAAATGAAAACTAACCTTCCAAATTCAAATATATGATAAAAACAACAATACATGTCAAAATATGTATCACATCCCATATCAAACCTCGACCAATATCAGCCATCTGGCTTTCGGCCCTGGGGCTGATATTGGAGTATCGGGTTGATATGGGATGTGATACAGATTTTGCCATGTATTATTCTCTATTTATCACAATGGTAATATATGGCATATACTATAGATAAAAAATATCTGAAAGGTGGCCATTACTGGACGATGTTCTAATCAGTCTTTGATTGTTTAAGTGAAAATTCTTTCAGATGGCTAATTTCATATTAATGACTTTGATGGTGACTATCATCGTAACTATCTACATTAAACTTTGTCAAAATTTTATTATCTTTGATTAACTTTGAAGTGTACGCGGGTAGGTTAAGGGAGCATATTGGCAATTAAGCGTCTTATTTTGACTGTTATATACAAAATCGTAAGATTAAATAACTGTTTTGAATCAGTTCAAACACTTAGTATTATCCTTTGAAATAGATGTCAATGCAATAAATTCGGGTAGTACATTACTGCCACATCGGTGCATTAACACGTGATAACTATAAATAGCTTACGTACATTCCTTAATATAAAATTAGAAAGAACATCACTACCCGCGGTTTCCACAAAACAATAAACATATCAAGGGAAGGCAAAACATCTCAATTATATCAAACTCGCTGCTAGAATCCTATATTCTCCTTGATTAAATAGTTATTCATCCGGTTCTTAAAAAACCTTCGTAACTTTTATACAGTTTGCACGGGAAACGGTATGTTGCATCAAAGCAACACAAAACACGGGATTCTAGCAGCACTTTTCAAATTAAGCATTGATCACACTATTGATACATGTTAAATTTGAAGTTTAATATAAACGGGGTAGTGCTGTTCTAGTCGGATATTTATATCGTAAACAACGACAGAGGAAATCCTGGCCAAGATATAAAAGCAAAATTACATACCTTTTAGCGAATGATCGATAAAATTACCATCTCTTCCAATATTCTTTTGTTCAATTCTCAATAAATCACACAAAAATATTTTATTAGAGTTCTTAGATAACTTAATATATTTTGAATCTGTTTACAATGCTTTCTGATCAAATTTACACTACATTCAGGGGGGGGGGGGGGGGACGTAGTATGCCTATAACTCTAGAAAAAAATCATTCCTGCCAAAAATGACGTCATCAATGTGGAAATCTACGTAATACAATCTAATTTGTGAAAAAAATTGTCTCCATTATTCTTTATTTGTTTTTGGTCTACATTTCATTGTTTAAATATTTGAATAGGTACATAATAAGTAAGATTTGTGATTTCATGGAATTACATGTGACTCAGATTCCATATGCTTCCTTAACACCACCGCGTAATGAAAACGTTGATTTGACTTTTTCAGTTGTTACGAGAAAGCCACAAAAACTTATTTGAAGATTAAAAAGGCCATTAAACATGTGAATCAATGTAATTTTTTAATAAGATTGCGATTTAGGGCAATTGTACTATCATTGATTAAAATTATCCTTGTAATAGATATTTTTCCAATGAAAGTAATAATCTATTATCATGTGTATACAGTAGCACTACCGATATACTTGTAGAGCAGCTCAAGGAAGCTCAATGAAGACTAGCTCTAATGATATATGTATATTTTGTAAGAAAATGTTGATCAAACACACAGTATAGGAAATATAATTTGTGTATACAGTCTTAGTTCATTTAAAATAGTGCGAATAAACAATGGTATGACTGTAGAACAGTACAGCAGTTTAGAAATCGTTGAGGGGAAAAACAAATCGCTTTTTTCAAATTAATATATAACAAATCGTCTGAACAAACATTAGTAATTATTTTTAGAGAATATAAACAAACAAAAAATATTGATGTTTTAACAAACATACATACATAATCTATGTCAAGCTGTTGGTGCAAGAGCAGCGTAAAAACCTCGGAGGGAGTGTTGCTACAAACCTACGGTGCAGAATGAAATTTCACTGCTTCGGAAAAACAAAACAGAAGAACACGACAGTAAAGAAAGCAATGACTACCATTTTTGTCTTCGCAAGATTACTAAATATAAAGCAGGTACATAATCAACCTTAACTTTCATTTGAAGTTTCTAAATTGCTTTTTTTTCAGTGTTTTAATAATTTGTTTTTACCAGATAATGAAAGAGACTTGCATTAGTTCTTAGCTTGTAGGTGTAGATAATGGATTATTTAAAAAAAGGATAACAACCTTTGTTTCTCATCAGATATAGTGATCATCATTCTTTAAATTAGTGATGCACAGCATACAGTCAATTCCTAACTGACAATTAATATTGAGATTGAATCTTTCCTCAACAAATGCTTAGAATTGCATCTTTTGATTAGAATTCCATTTAAAACTAATTCATAGTCACTGTTTGTCGATAATGTCACTCACAACTAAATGATGATATATACATTCAATGATAATGACTCAAAATAAATAAAACATTTAGAAAACCCACAAGTTAGTAACCAAATACACTCAACAAAACTTCTAAGTCTTCACCCAGTATAACGTATTTACAATATGAAATAAACATTTCTATTTGTCTTGTCTACGGGGTGACTGATTTCCATTTAACTTTCCAATAATTAAGAACAATGCATTGACTTGACCTTAGGTTACAACCGAGGCATTGACAATTGCTAAATATCACAAACACTTCCGGTTTGGTTGAATTTTGCTCAGAGCTTTTTGGGTTGCTTTAAGTTGCTAATGAAAATGACGTTACGGTTATGAAAGAGAAAAAATGTATCAGAATAACGTTTCCCTCGGATTGCTTAAGATTTAAAACAATGTCGAAGACATAATAAACAGCAAATTTAAAGTGAGTACAACGTGTCGTAGAAACCATGCAGACACCAATATTCAAACGGCTCTGGCTGGTTTCTCTATTATCATTTGGGCATTATTAAGTGTTTTTCTTTTTAAACTATCACAAAAGACTAATATCAATCACAAAAAACTGTCAATTATTTTAAGCAAGCGCAGAAAAATACCAATTTAATGTTTTGATGTTTCGTCACGGGTAATTGATTTCAATCGTTGTTTTCTTATTTTATCTGTGCTATTGATGAAAAGACATATCAATTACAAAATGTTGAAAATTTCACACACTTTATTTCGTAATTTTCAAATTATTCTATTTATCAGAGTGAACACTTAGAAGTTTTGTTGAGTGTATGTTATATACTTCTGAGGGGATTTTTTTTATTGGATTATTTTTTATTTATTTTCTAATTAGAACTATCTAGGTTCGGAATATGTTACGACACATATGTAAGATGTATAAAACAATAATACTTTAACAACGTGCTGTGTAAATATATGATACTTTAACAACGTATTTGCTTAGAATCAAAAAGACTTTCTATATTTTGTAACCTGATTTATCATGTCGAAAGATAAAGACATAACGCGGAAAACTAATTAACTACAAATCCAGTGGCATATTGGTCGGGAGGAGAGGGTGGTGGTATACAAGCAAAAGACTGCCCCATACCTTTTCACCAAATTGAGATAACTTCATTAAACTACATCAAATTGTGATTGCATTGTTCACTACTGTTACATTAGCAGGAAATACGAGGGTATATATATAATGTAATTTTATATAATATAAACAAGAAAAAGAAATACCGTTATTCGATGACCAATGTCCTTAAACGACAATTCGACAGAAAGTTTTCTATAAGATGTCGACTTATTTATTTTCTTTTGTTTATTTGTTTTTGCGTTTGATTTTCTTCTTCTTTTTTTTTTTTTTTTTTTTTGAATATCAACTTTTTTCACCAATATGCAAGTATTGGTAGAAGTTTGTCAACAAAATGAATAACATGGAAAAATAAGATAATATGTGAAAAAAATGTAATTTTCTTTAATGACAGGAAAGACACCATCCAGTGAACGCGGAGCGCATCAAATCATCACTGCGGATAGAACCACGAGGAACATAGGTCGTATGGGTTCTTGTAAACACAATGTCGTTCTTCTGCATTGAAAGTACAGCTGTACCAGAAACTGTGGAATAGTCGTGCATTCCCTGAACGTAAGAAGCTCCAACAGGCTGGCTATTGAGCGTAAACTCAATCGACATGTATTCACCTGGTTGATACAAAAATATGGTCCACGAGAAGACGTAAACGCCATCAACAGGGGCGATGAACGTTCCGGAATGTCTGTTGTACCCGTTTCCAATATTAGTCACTTCGTGGTCGTATATGATGGTGTGGTGAGTACTTGGATTGTTCTCGGTTGTAGACATGTATGCATAGAACGCTACCACGCTCTCGGTTGGTACAGGCTCGGTTCGTACTCCTACAAAAAAAAAACAATATAATCTGCTCGTGAAAATAGCAGATAATTAAACTGTTTGATAAGTTTTCGAATATTTGACCCTGTTTCCTAAAATCCCTTTCTACTTGTTGCATTAATGGTTGCATGGATTGATGAATTAAGGAGTGTTGGTAGATATTTATCATTTCCTACAATGGTTATCCTCATTGCCACTTTATTTACCTTTTTGTCATAAAATAGGTGATGCATACATATGTACAAACCGAAAACAAGCTACAAATATACACTTTAGGAGGAGGTTGGTCAACAAAATTAACATCAGATCTACATTAATTTTTTTTTAATAATGTTGTATGCTATAAACAAAAGTTTAGTTAATAAACATTCGATTTGTAAATTTAAAATAAATTTGAATGTTTTCCTTTATCTAAATACAGATCTTTTTTTTAAAGGAGATTTATATGTTCTAGAAATGGCCACGACAATCCAACCCTTTTAAATTTATCATGAAATTAACATACGTGGTCTCTCCTGTATCACATCTGGTTGTATATCAATTATTTCGCGTTCCTTATGGTTTGGTAAGTAAAATTGCAGTTGCTTCATTTCTCCAACCTGTCTCCGTCTCTTCGTCGTTTTCCGTTTGCTCGATCCTTCCTCTCCATTTTTCAACGACTTGATTTCCTTTTCGAGTTCTGTAATTCTGGCTTCTTGTGTTTGAACCTTCTGTTGTAACATCTTCATCACATTCCCGATCTGTTCAAACTCGTCCCGAGATATCGTATTGTGAGCATTATTTTCTGCAGCTGAAAGCGAATTTAATGCTAAACAAAATACAAAGACAATTGAAATGGGCATAGACGACATTTTGAGGACGTCTGCTTATCAATCTTATCTCTCCTTATCACAAAATCGAAACGCAGATCTTTCAGAGTCACACAAATTGCTATAATGTGTTTATTTTATTTTATTTATCTCAAAGGATTTTTTATGTTCATGTGAATAATTAAGAATCTTCAATTCAAATAGATAATTTCGTATTAATTATCTTGCTTATAGTGGATATAAATATACTTCAAACTATGTCAGAGTTTTGTTATCTTTATTTAACAATGTAGTTTAAACTTTACTACATCTATGTTCTCATGGAAAATGCCAAAAAATCTTATTCAAGATCAAAAAGGCTGTTCAACTGGTTAATTCTTGTAACCTTTTCTTAAAATGTGTCGACTCTGTTGTAACACCCGTTTCTCTATTATTGTGAGATTTGAATCATTTATACAAATATTGGAGAAAATGTGTTATAGAAAAAATTGACATAAAAGTTCTGAGGGACATGTAAGGTGTACATACTAGAACTGATGATCCTTGTGGAACAGGCTTACGAAGACCAGCTCTGGAAACAAATTAACGTCTATTTTTAAAAATACTTGTAAATCTCAAAAATATCTAAGTAAAATCTATCACACCAAATTTATACAAACATTTAAAAGAATTCTATGTAAAAATCAAAATTCGGTGGCGACGCATAGTCACAGATTTTCTTGATACTTTACAGTTTGGTAGACTTTAATGAGCAAAAAGGCCTAACACCATTTATTTGTTGGTATGTGGACCAGTTGCCATGGTTACAGAGGGTAAATATGTACAAATGGCATTTTAATGCTTATTTGAAAACATATTTTGAGTAATGGCAACAATGAAGGATTTCCAGGGTAGAATATATATTGAAATAAAATATTGTAATTTTTTAAGGGAAAGAAAAACATTTATGGAGAAACGCATATTTAAAAAGTGTTTCCATGGTAACTAAAGAGAATTTTCAAAATATGATTCCTTTAAATAATTTGAATTGAAAATGCGAATCTTTTTTTTTTTACACACTTTATTTACTGTGCAATGAAGAATTTGTAAATGAAAATTGAGAACCGTTGCTATGGTAACAAGTTGAAAAATAAATTAATAAATAAATTCTAATATTTTGAGGCTTTTTTGAATGGGTTTTGTTCACATATAAAGTATAAATATTTGATATCAATTGGTGAGAAAAAATCAAGTAACTATGTCCGAAACTTAAAGCAACTTTAAAAGAATCGGATATTTTCTAAAAATAATGGCCGTTGATATGGGCTTTTCAAAAAGTAAGAATTTCTGTGTGATTTTCTATGCAACTAAAATTCCCATAGCAACAAAATCTTTGTGTTGCATAACATAGTTTTTTGAGGTATATAATGAAAATTTGAGGATATGTTTACAAGTTCCAACAAAAAAAATTGCTAAAATTCTCTAAAATCAGGAATTACAGCATACCAAAATCATCTTCAGTTTTTCAGTTTTTCCTATTTCTTGGATTTGTTACCATAGCAACGGGGGTCAATTTTCGAAAAAAAAAATCTATATTTCATGGTCATTGATAGTGATGTAAAAATTTAATAGTTTCCCCTTTTCGACTAATTAAAAAAACCGTAAAAAAACGATTTCATTAAATTTTTAACGGTTTCCATGGTAGCATTTTAAAAGTATTGGTTTCTCCATCAATTTTTTTCTTTGACATAAATATTGACAATAGGACAAAGGGTTTTTTAATGTCTTTGATACTTTATATTAGTAAAACCTTCTTATATGCCTTAAAAGTAGGCAAGTTTTTATATTTTCCATCTTTAGCCTCGGTTACCATGGCAACGGTTACCCCCAGCAATCAACTTTTAGTGTCTTTTTGCGTTTTACACCAAGGCTTATCAATGTTTATATAAATCTTGCATAGAATTGATATTAAACAGAAATTATTTTTCAGTTAAAACATTTCAGGGTTTTCACTTTCTTTCAACAAAGGAAGCTTATTGTAAACATTTTATTGATGTTTATAACGTTTAATTACATTATGAAATAATACAAATTTTGTTAAATTATACTTTTTACAACCTGTAAGCTTTTAAAAAAGGTTCAGATGCAGTTCAGACAATTGCTTTATAAATTATATGGCTCAAGCGATAGAATCTGACTGTTTTTAACTGTTTAGAAAGAAAATTAACGAAAACTATGAATGTTTAACCAAGCATACATATCTACAAGTAATTAATGTTGAGCTGTTGGTACAAGAGCTTCGTCAAAATACGGGGAGAGGGGGTTGTTTGCTACAAATAGTGCAGGTTGAAAATTTCACTGATCTGGTGGACAATACAGAGAACATGACAGTAAAGAAAGCGGTGCCTTCCATGTTTGTTTTCGTAAGATTATTAAAGCTTGAACATCATCGACCTTCATCAGAAGTTTTCAAATTGCTTTTATCAATGTTTCCATAATTCGTCATTACCAGAAAATAAAAATCTAGCTAACGAGCCTTGCACTTGCAGGTGTAGAAAATGGATTATTAAACAAGGAGATAACAATCTGTTTTCATGTTTCTCTTTAAATATCATAATCATCATTCTTTAATCTAGTGATTTACAGCAAATACTCAATGCTGAAAACGCAATTTGGTTTGAGATTAAATGTTCCCTTCCCAAATACTGTGAACACCATCTTTAGTTAAAGCTATACAAGCTATAATTTTCTTTACGGAAGAAATTAAGTCCTTTCCCTCTAAAAACATATAACAATTATGAAAGTGTTGACTCTCCCATTTAAATATATGTCTAAAATTAGCTGCCGATGTCAGGTGATAGATTGATATTCCAAAGGAAGAGGCATTTCTTTCCTGGCAGGAAAAAAATAATTTAAAATTTTACATCTTTTTATAACGCAAGAGAATTCAGCATTGTCATTTACAGCATAACGGTAAATGTTAAGTAATAAGTAAACAAAGATATGTCACTGTCATTCATAATTGACGCAAATTTTAGGGTGTTTAGCTTTAAAAATTATATTGAAAACTAAGCCATGATCACTATTTGTCATTAATGTCACTAATACTTTTAAATGTTGGCAAACGTCATTTGAATGATTGCTCAATACAAACGAAAAATTCAGAAAACCAGAAAGCAAGTTATCAAACATCGTATAGTGTACATTGTTATATTTGAATAGTGAAAATAATTAAAATCTTCCAGAATATGCTTCCATATGTAAAATAAAATAACACACGAACAAAGTGTTTGCACAATATCAATAACTGCTATATAAGTTTTGCTTCCTAAACTGTCTTGTCGAAGAAAATTACAGCAACGCCAAAGTAACCAATTCAAGTAACTACATTTTCTTCTTAAAACAGACGGGGGAAAGAGGATATACACAGGAATGAGACTATCCCATTATTCCTCACAAAACAGAGAGCATTGCATTAACCTACCAAATGGAGATTGGATTCTTCACAACAATTACAAGGCTAAATCTATAGTATGTGTGGATGTAATATGTTTATAAAATATAACATAAGCAAGAAAAAATTAGATGTCCAACATCCTTCAACGACAAATTGATAGAAGGCCCATATAAAGTAAAATATTGGTTTTCATTTTTCAATGTTCGTTATCAAGTACTGGTATATTGACTTTCTGTTGGTTGTGCGAACGGGATTCGAGATACTTTAGATTCCTAATTAATCGCGAGGAATTATTACTCACGTAAAATCGCAAGAACCACGTCTCGCGTATTATTGAATCTCGCTTTTTTTAACAGAGGTAAACTTAATAAAACTGTGATAAAAATTTCGACGTACGGTACGCGATTTTATATTCTCGCGATTTGATACAAAACGGTTGAATCGGGGAATTAAATACTCGCGTAAAAAAGGAATCTACAATCGTCAGCTTGTAGTTGATTCACTTTTCCCTCATGTTTCGGTCTCATTGTTGTTGTCCGTTTCTTCGTCCCTTCATACCCATTTTTTAATGCCATAAACTACTTTTTTGAGGTATACAATTCTTGTATTTTAACCTTCTCCAATCCGTTAACATGTTCATGACATTCTTCATCTGCCCAAACTTGTCCCGAGATATCGGATTATAAGCATTTTTGTCTGCTGCTGAAAACGAATTTATTGCTACAAAAAGTTCGTTGAAAGGTATATATATGTAGACGACATTTTAACGACGTCCGCTCGTCAATCTTATCTCTCGTTATTTCAAAGGTAGAAAAAAACAAATAGTCTAAATTTTCATAAGAAACTATAAGTTTCAGTGATATATTGGTCAAATCTAGCAACAAAATGTTATACAGTTTGTGATTGAATGTTCCCTCGCCAAATATTAAGGGGGATGTACGGTTTGCCAATTTAATTTGTAACTTTGTCTCACAAAAGGGATATCATATTCTTAGAATGGGTCTCAGAAACTATCAGTCGGCAGGAGATATATTTGTCTGTGTCTGTTGAGGTACAATGAAGTTATTTTAAGAATTAACTTTAATTAATACATATAAAAATGTGTATTAGTCCGGGGGTCACGATTTTAACAATTTATAATCTACATTATAGGAGGATGCTTGCATAGTAATCTCACAAATTGTAGCATTGTGGTTCTTGAGAAGAAGAATTTTTAACTTTTTCCCTATATATTTTTATGTTAAACTTTGAACCCTCTTGGGGCCTCAGTATTAATTCGGGGGGTCACGATTTTAACAATTTGGAATCTTCACCATATATACAAGCCTTGATGTTAATATTAGCATTTCTGGTGCAGTGGTTCTTGAGAAGAAGATTTTTAAAGACATGCACCCTATTTTCACTGTTTCGCAATTATCTACCTTTAAAAAAGGGTTGTGCGCTTTATTTTAACAATTTAGTATTCCCTTCCCATAAGAATGCTTTGTACCAAGTTTAATTAAATTTGGCCCAGTGGTTCTAGAGAAGAAGTCAAAAATGTGAAAAATTTACAGACGGACGACGGGTGATCAGAAAAGGTTACTTGAACCTTCGGTTCAGGTGAGCTAAAAACGACAATTTATGCCCACAGATATTGAAGAAACCCACGGTATAGGAGATAGAATTCATATATTTTTTATGTCATTAAGAAAATAAACAAAAACTATAAATTTGAACCAAGCATACAGTCATAGTTCATTTAAAATAGTGTTAAACAATGGTACAACCGTACAACAGTACAGTTTAGAAAACGCTGAGGGGAAAATCATATCGCTTTTTCAAATTAGTATATAACAAATCGTCTCATCAAACATAATTAATCATTTAGAGAGAGGATTAACACAAAAAAATATTGATGTTTACCAAGCACACATATCTAATTTATGTTAATTTATGTTAAGCTGTTGGTGCAAGAGCTGCGTAAAAAACTTAGAGGGAGTGTTGCTACAAACCTACAGTGCAGGTTGAAAAATTCACTTCTCTGGTTGACAATACAGAGAAACATGACAGAAATGAAAGCGACGCTTTCCATCTTTGTCTTTGTACTATTACAAACGCTGGTACAATATGGACCTATTGCACTTGTTGTTAGCTTGAAGTTGTAGATAATGGATATTGGATAATATTATAGAATAGGATAACAACTTTTGTTTCTCATCAGATATAATACTCATCATTCTTTAATTTAGTGATGCACATCGTAGAGTCAATACCTAACTTGCAATTAATATTGAAATTGAATCTTCCATCGCCAAAAACTTAGATTTGCGACTTTGGTTTAGAATTCCATTTTAAAACAAATTTATGGTCACTATTTGTCGTTAATGTCACTCACAACTAATTAGTGGTTTATGCCATTCAATGGTGATGACTCAGTATAAACAAAACATCAAAAAAAACCCGCAATTAAGTAATCAAATATGTTACATGCTTCTTAGGTGATATTTTTGGATGGTAAAAATTAATTAGAACTATCTAGGTACGAAATATGTTTCGACACATATATAAGATGTATAAATAATTGTACTTTAACAACGTGCTGTGTATATAAAAAAACTTAAACAACGTGTTTGCCAAGGATCAATAACGATTTCTATGTTTTGTAACCTGATTTGTCTTGTCGAAGAATCAAGACACTAACGCGGATAACCAATTAACTATATATCTAGTGGCATATTAATCAGAAGGTGGGGGTGGTGGTATACAAGCATTAAACTGCCCCATTCCTCGTCACAAAATCACAAGATCACTGCATTAAACTACATCAAACTGTGATGGCATTGTTCGCTACAGTTATATTAAGATGAAATACGAGGGTATTTATATAATGTAATATGATATAAGCAAAAAAAAGAAATACCGGTATTCCATGCCCGAGGTCCTTCAACAACAATTCGACAGAAAGTTTTTATAAGATGTCGGCTTTCATTTTTTTCTGACTAATATGCAAGTATTGGTAGAAGTTTGTCAACAAAATGAATAACAGGGAAAAATAAGATAATATGTAAAATAATTTTCTTTAATGACAGGAAAGACACCATCCAGTGATCGCGGAGCACATCAAATCATCACTACTGATAGAACCACGAGGAACATAGGCTGTATGGGTTCTTGTAAACACAATGTCGTTCTTCTGTATTGAAAGTACAGCTGTACCAGAAACTGTGGAATAGTCGCGCATGCCCTGAACGTAAGAAGCTCTAACAGGCTGACTTTAGAGCGTAAACACAATCGACATGCATTCACCAGGTTGAAAAAAAATATGGTCCACGAGAACACTTAAACGCCATCAACAGGAGCGATGAACGTTCCGGAATGTCTGATGTATCCGTTTCCAATATTAGTCACCTCGTGGTCAAATATGATGGTATGGTGAGTACTTGGACTGTTCTCGGTTGTAGACATGTATGCATAGAACGCTACCACGCTCTCGGTTGGTACAGGCTCGGTTAATACTCCTATAAAAAAAAACCAATATAATCTGCGTGTGTAAATAGCAAATAATTAAAGTGTTTTATAAGTTTTCGAATATGTGACCGTGTTTCCTAAAATACTTCTCTAGTAGTTGCATTAATGGTTGGATGGGTTGATGAAATAAGGAATGTTGGTATATTCTGTCCCAAGATATGTATGCCGCACATTTTCTTGAATTATTCTATATTTATAAATACTCCTTAGTTCAAACGATGTTTATTCAATAGTATGAAAAAATCCCAAGATTTCCTCTTTGAAACGCCCCCTCTGGCTTGTCAGGTTTCAATACACGGCTAAAATTAAAAGTCTACGGTGATTATGCATTGCAATGGAGATGAAAGTACCCGGATGATAAGGTTGAAAATTGTGCAAGGTATTCCAAGTGACTTCGAATGGAAAAGATGTCAACATTTCCTATTATCAATCTCCGTAAGATATCTGCTTTCGTTCCTGTGAATTTTTCCGAGTGAAAAATGATATTATGTCAATGAAAATATCTTGGATATTTTCCTTTTCATTAATTTCAATTGCACTTCTTTCACAGGTTTGTGTATTTTTATTAAAAATCGTCCAAATGTGCTGCATAAATATCTTGGGACGGATCATAGATATTTATCATTTCCTACAATGGTTATCCTCATCGCCACTTTATTTACCTTTTTGTCATAAAATAGGTGATACATACATATGTACAATTTTGTAAGCTATAAACTATTATTTAAAAAATAAACAGTCGATTTTTAAATTTAAAGATAATATGAATGTTTTCCATTATCTGAATACAGAGCTCTTCTTTTTAAGGAGATTTATATGGTCTAAAAATGGCCACGACAATCCAGCCCTCTAAAATTTTTAATAAAATTAACATACGTGGTCTTTTCTATATGGCATCGTGTTGTATATCAACTATTTTCGCGTTCCTTATGGTTTGACAAGTAAAATTGCAGTTTCTTCCTTTCTTCAACCTGTCTCCGACTCTTCGTTGTTGTCCTTTGCTCGATCCTTCCTCTCCATTTTTCAACGACTTGATTTCCTTTCCGAGGTTTATAATTCTGGCTTCTTGTGTTTGAACCTTCTCCTGTAACATCTTCACTACATTCCCCATCTGTTCAAACTCGTCCCGAGATATCATATTGTGAGCATTATTTTCTGCAGCTGAAAACGAATTAAATGCTACACAAAATACAAAGACTTTTGAAATGTGCAAAGACGACATTTTGAAGACGTCTGCTTATCAATCTTACCTCTCGTTATCACAAAATTTAAACGCTGATCTTATAAAGTTACACTAATTTCTGTAATGTGTTTATTTTTTTTATCTCAAATGATATTTCATATTTATGTGAAAAAGCTACGTATCTTTAATTCAAATGGATAATTTCGTATTATTTTCTTGTTTATATTGGATATAAATATACTTCAAACTATATCAGAGTTGTGTTATCTTTGTTTAACTCTAAAATGCAGTTAAAACTTTAGTATATGTCTGTTCTCATGCAAAACGCCAAAAAAAATCTTATTTCAAGATCAAAAAGACTGTTTAACTGGATAATTTTTGTAACATTTTAGTAAAACGGTTAAACGTGTTGACTCTATTGTAACACCTATATCTCTATTATTGTGAGATTTGAATCATTTATACAAATATTGGAGAAAATGTGTTATAGAAGAAATTGACACAAAACTTCTGCAGGACATGTAAGGTGTACACACTAGAACTGATGATCCTTGTGGAACAGGCTATTGTAGATCAGCTCTGGAAACAAACGTCTATTTTGAACAAAAACTTGTAAATCTCAATTACAAGTAAAATCTATCACACCAATATTTATACAAACTTCTAAACATGAATTATTTTCAGTTAAAGCATTTTAGGGTTTTCATTTACTTTCAACAAAGAAAGCTCATTATAACCATTTCGTTGATGTTTATAACGTTCAATTACGTTATGAAATAATACAAATTTTGTTAAATTATACTTTTTATAACCTGTAAGCTTTTAAAAAAAAGATTCGAATGCAGTTCAGACAATCGCTTTATAAATTATATGGCTCAAGCGATAGAATCTGACTGTTTTTAACTGTTTAGAAAGAAAATTAACAAATACTATGAATGTTTAACCAAGCATACATATCTACAAGTAATTAATGTTAAGCTGTTGGTACAAGAGCTTCGTCAAAATACGGGGAGAGGGGGGTTGTTTGCTACAAATAGTGCAGGTTGAAAATTTCACTGATCTGGTGGACAATACAGAGAACGCGACAGTAAAGAAAGCGATGCCTTCCATGTTTGTTTTCGTAAGATTATTAAAGCTTGTACATCATCGACCTTCATCAGAAGTTTTCAAATTGCTTTTTTCAGTGTTTTCATAACTCGTTATTACCAGATAATAAAATTCTACCTAACAAGTCTTGCACTTGCAGGTGTAGAAAATGGATTATTACACATGAGGATAAAAACCATTTTTCATGTTTCTCTTTAAATATTATAATCATTTTTTTTAATCTAGTGAAATACAGCAAATACTCAATACAAAAACGCAATTTGGTTTGAGATTAAATGTTCCCTCCCCAAATACTGAGAACTCCATCTTTGGTTAAAGCTATACACGCTATAATTTTCTTTACGGAAGAAATTATATTCCTTCCCTCTTAAAACAATATAACAATAATGAAGGTGTTAACCCTCCTACCATTTTTGTATATAAATCTAAAATTAACTGGCAATATCAGGTGATAGATTGATATTCCATAGGAGGAGGCTTTACATTCCTGGTAGGAAAAAAAATAATTAAAATTTTGCATCTTTGTAACGCGATACAATTCAGCATTGTCATGTACACCATAAAGGTAAATTTTAAGTAACAAGTAAACAAAAACATGCGTTTTCACTGCCATTTATAATTGACGCAAATATACGTTGTATAGATTTAAAAATTATATTGAAAACTAAGCCATGATCACTATTTGTCATTATTGTCATTTACAATTTTAGATGTTGCCAAACGTCATTTAAATGATCACTAAATACAAACGAAAAATTCAGAAAACCAGAGAGCAAGTTATCAAATACCATATTCAGGTGAATCTCGATAACTCGAACTTCAGGGGACCATGAATAAACTTCGAGAGATCAAGAGTTCGAGAGATCGAAAGTTAAAAATATTCCGGAAATTTTTGTTCCGGTCATTTTGGTTCTAAAATTACAGTAGCCGGAAGTTTATATTTATAACATGGAATGATAGTCTAACATGGTTTCATCCGTATTCTCTGCTACATTACTTCAATTTAAACAATACAGAACTTATAGTTGGGTTTTTTAACTTTGAAAACTTTGAAGTATTTCATATTTTCAGAATCACAGAATATTTTTAAAAAAGAGCGGTTTAATTTACCGTAAATTTCACAAGTTGTTGAAATTAATACATCAGTTATAAATTACCTATCTACCCTTTGAAGGAAGCAAGGGGTCGTGTCACTTACGTATTCAACCAATTAACACTACCACGCTAGCCCCAGGCGTTCACTCGACCATCCAGGTAAGGTCCACGCGGAGCTATAATTATACGCTTGACCGGTCGCGTGTGTACACAGCAACCACTTCGAGTTATCAAGAGTGAAAAACAATGAAATATGTATAACGGGACCCAGGTTTTACTTCGAGAGATCAAGAACTTCGAGAAATCGGAGTATACTTGTACGTTGTTATATTAGAATAGTGAAAATAATTGAAAAATCTTACAGAATATGCTTCCATATGTGTAATTAAATAACACACGAACAACGTGTTTGTACAGTATCAGTAACTACTGTACAAGTTTTGCATCCGAATTTGTTTTTCGAAAACAATCACAGCAACGCCAAAGTAATCAAGTTGTAGCTTGAATCAGATCGGGAAAAGCGGGTATACACTGGAATGAGACTGACCCGTTATTCCCCACAAAACAGAGATTATTGCATTAACCTTCCAAATGGAGATTGGATTCTTCACAACAATTACAAGGTTAAATCTACAGTATGTGATGATGTAATATGTTTATAAAATATAACATAAGCAAGAAAAAAAAATGTTAAATGGCCACGTCCTTTAACGAAAAACTGATAGAAGCCCATATAAAATAAAATATCAGTTGTTTTATTTTTCAATGTTCGTTATTAAGTATATTGCTTTTCTGTTGGTTGTGTGAATGTGATTCGATATACTAGTAGTCACCTTGTGGTTGATTCACTTTTTCCTCCTGTTTCGGTTTCATTGTTGATGTCCGTTTCTTCGTCCCTTCATACCCATTTTTCAATGCCAAAAATTCCTTTTTCGAGGTATACAATTCTTGTACTTTAACTTTCTCCATTAACATCTTCATAACATTCTTCATCTGCCAAAACTTGTCCCGAGATATCGCATTATGAGCATTTTTGTCTGCTGCTGAAATCAAATTTAAAGCTACAAAAAGTATTAAGTCCGTTGAAAGGTACATACATGTAGACGACATTTTGACCACGTCTTCTTGTCATTCTTATCTCTCGTTATTCCAAAGGTAGAACAAAACAAATAATCGTAATTTTAATACGAGATTATAAGTTTCAGTGATATATTGGTCAAATCAAGCAACAGAATGTCACACAGTTTTTGATTGAATGTTTTCTCACCAAATATTAAGGAGGATGTTCGGCCATCTTGTACATTTGAGGACCAAAATGTAAATATATCAAGCAATAAATATGGGGTTTAACATGTTGTATTGTATGCAAATAACGCATACAAGAACAGAACAATGCCTTTTTAATTACTTAAAACTGCGCAGCTACAGACTTTTCTTGACGATAGCACGAGATATTTTTGTCTGTGACTATTGAGGTACATTAAATAAAGTTATATTTTCATTGAAAAATATTTGTATAATTTTTTATACTTTTGACCCTTACCCCACTTCTAAAAAGAATTTACTTTAATTAATACATATAGAAATTAAAAAAAACAACAAAAACTTGGGACTGGTATATACATTCAACACAGATTGTTTTGAATTGACATTTATTTTTTTCTATGAAAATATAACGTTAATGTCCCTCAATAGACACAAGAGTTCTAAGAATAGACAGGATTTCTTCTTGTTCTAAAAAATAGATCTCATGCCGACTGATAAAAATATGGTACCCTATTTTGAGACAAAGCTACATCATCAATATGCAAGATTTAACCTTTTTCTGAACAACATGTAAAACATCATATTTATGGCTTTTTTATTCTTTGACAACAGTTTTGGTCAGTTGATAACATAAAAAAGTCAGTACAAGAAATGTTTACATTTTGGTCCACATTTGTACAAGATAGCCGCATATCCCCCTTTAAGAGTTCTATAAAACTATGACAATCACTGTTTGTCAATAATACCATAAAAGAAAAGACTGCGTCGGATTTCTTCCATTTAATTCAAATAATATTTTTCTTTCAAAATTGCACTCTGTAAAAACCCTGTCACTCGAAACTCTTTTTTTTTGTCATTTATCTTCTTTCCAATGATGATTGCTCAATATTGTTAGGGAAAAAACAAGGTCAGTCAAGAAACAAAGAAAATTTTAGAACAGTGAAAGTGAAAAAGATCTTGTTACGGAATTTTTAAAAGTTACACATTAACAGCGTGTTTACGCAGGATCAATAATAACTGTCTATATGTTTTGCATCCTGGTTTGTTAGTAGAAAATATAGTTACGTGGTTACAAAGTAACTACAATTTCTTTTAGAACCCGGTCGAACTTTATGCAGAAGATCGAGTGTCCCTTGAATTAATCACAACATTAAGATCATTGCATTAACTTTACTTAATGGTGACGGAAATCTCCACCATCAGTTAGAAGGCTATACCAACAGTATGAAGAGATCATTGATATATTTATACATATAACAAGAATAAAGAATATTCGATGCCTAATGTCCAATGCCCTTCAATGACAAATTAACAAAACGTAGTCATCAGATGCAGTTTATTGCCATATGTAAGAAGGGGTAGAAGATTTCAAACATAGCAAAAACAAATATATGAAGAAAAATCATCTAATGACAGGAAAGACACCATCCAGTGAACGCGGATCGCATCAAGTTATCACTGCGGATCGAACCATGAGGAACATAGGTCGTATGGGTTCTTGTAAAAACTATGTCGTTCTTCTGCATAGAAAGAACAGCCGTACCAGAAGCTGTGGAATAGTCTTGCACGCCATGAACGAAAGAAGCTCCAACAGGCTGGCTGTTTAACGTCAACTCAATCGACATGTAGTCACCGGGACCAGACATATATATGGTCCACGAGAAGACGTAAACGCCATCAACAGGAGCAGTGAATGTTCCGGAATGTCTGTTGTATCCGTTTCCAATATTAGTGACCGCGTGGTCGTATATGATGGTATGGTGAGTACTCGGGTTATTCTCTGTTGTAGTCATGTAAGCATAGAACGCTATCACGCTCTCGGTGGGTGCAGGGACGATTCGAACTCCTATACACAAAAATAATAATCTCATGTGTAAATATTTAAACTGTTAAATAACTTTTTCGTATATTTGACCCTTTTTCTTAAAACGTTTCTCTAATAGTCGCATGAATGGTTAGATGGATTAATGAAGGTTGGTGGATACTCATAATAAATTTTCACAATAGTAATCGTCATATCCACTTCATATAGAACCGTTTTAACAAGAGCTTGGACTTAGGGCAGAACGTGATAAACTCCGATTTGATGAAGGCGGGGTCTACTAATGGTTAACTGTCCAGCCATTGGCTAATATATATGCATACATTGAACGCAATGACACTCGTCCGACCTCATCCAGGGATGTATATTTCGCTGAAACAGCGTCAGTTTCACACAGCAGAGCAACGGTTTTGACAGTCTATGAATATTAATGAGGTTCCCCTAACGAATTAGAAGAAAGGAGGTCAATGTTTGACAGCTTGTTTTGATGAGCAAACTAGATAAAAACATCCCACCGAAAGTCCAAGCTCTAATGTTAAAACGGTTCTAAATAAGTGATGACTTGAAATAAATTTTACACTGAAATTAACATACGTGGCCTCTTCTGTTTGACACCGTCGTCGTGTAAATCAATTATTTCGCTTTTCTGGTGGTTGGACGAGTGAGGTTGCATTTGCTTTTCTTCTCCCTTAATTAAGCTTCTGTCTCCGACTCTCCGTCATTAACCGTTTGTTCGACCCTTTGTCCCCATTTTCCAATGCCTTGATTTCCTTTTCGAGGTCTACAAATCTAGCTTCTTGTGTTTGAACCTTCTCCTGTAACATCTTTATCACATTCCTCATCTGTTCAAACTCGTCCCGAGATATCGTATTGTGAGCATTCTTTTCTGCAGCTGAAAACGAATTTAATGCCACACAAAATATGAAGACTGTTGAAATGTACATCGACGACATTTTGAGGACATCTGCTTGTCAATCTTATCTCTGTTATCACAAAGGTGATACGCAGCTTACATTATAGTTAACACAACTGCAATGTGTTTTATTTGTTCTCATTGGACATGACGTTATGTATTGGTGTGAAATATACTGTTATATTTACATTTTCAACTGTCTTTGTCTGTGATAACATTACGAATCAATTTTGAACCCTAAAACCCAATAACTTCATAAAACATGAGTGACACAAAATGGGCGTGTCTTATAGCATAACCGAGAGACGGTATTGGCTGCGCCGCGCAGTAATACATAGCATGTGCTACACGAAAAAATAGTAATTTTAAATAATGCTGTTTTAAAGTGTTCAAATTGGAAATAATGTAAATATAAGTAATAAGGAATCATTCTTTGAATATTATGAGGTGATAATTTCGGTCGGAGCGTGGTCAAATCTATCATAAAGCCCTTCGGGCTTTATTGGATTTGACCACGCTCCGACCGAAATTATAACCTCATAATACTAAAAGAATGATTCCTTATTCCTTAAGGAGGTTGGATCCTGCGATCATAAGTCTCTAAGTTTTTTCTGAAGTATTTTTTGAAAATCTACATACATAGCTAAACCAAAATTCAAAACAAAATTTTGGGGTCTATATGCTCCTTTCGGTGCTACAGTGTATTTAATATGACCTTTCTGCACTGAAAGTGCAAATTGCACATAAATCGCTTTTTCGTCAATAATTTTTAATCGGAATAAACCATGGCATCAAATACAAATTTATATTATTTGAAATTAATAAAATTAAAATAATCATAAAGAAAAAATTTGCAATTTTTTCACCTAATTGATATTTTGACCTTTTTGCACTGATAAAACGCTGTTTGTATCCATTAACAATTCAACATGCAATAAAATTATTTAAAAGTCTCAAACTTTTTCTCAAATTTTAATAGACTTGTCAAAAATATCTTACAAATTCAGAAAATAA
Organism: Magallana hongkongensis; assembly: GCA_016163765.1. Lineage (NCBI taxonomy): Eukaryota > Metazoa > Mollusca > Bivalvia > Ostreida > Ostreidae > Magallana > Magallana hongkongensis. Next base: position 11,045,267 of record WFKH01003881.1, on the reverse strand, counting down.
AACCAAACGTATGGGTCTATGATGTAAATTTTGAGATATAGCATGAAATAAGCTAATTTTAGGCAAAAATTTGAGTTCATTTTTTCTTGACTTTTATGAAATATTAGTTAAATGTGCCAATATATGTCGATAGAAATATTGAAATATTGTTAAAATGTGTTTTTTGAAACAACACGAAGATAATCCAATGCATAAACTAGCTGGAAATTTGGTCTGCACTGAAAATAAGGAAGCTAAAATTACAGTACTCTGAAACAACTGAGTTATGAAAATTGTTCATTTTCTTCTAAAAAACCTTCCGCCACAAAATATAGTCCCTTACTTAACTCTGTAAATATGTAATTTTCCCTTAACTATTTTATTCAAAATAGTTTAGTTGGCATTGTAAAATAGAAATTTACAAGTAGAATTAATATATGACACAGAATTTCCAGACTAGAGGTAACCCAAAATGGCTACCCAAAATCATAGGATCGAACCTCTTTAAATAACAGTATTTTGTACAGTTTCTTTAATTCATATGTATAACTTCCTATTACATGTAATAACTACATATAACGTGTACATTGTACTTCGGACTGTGTCAGAGATTTGTTATCCTTGCTACATGTATGTCAGTTCTAATGGAAAAAGCCAGAAAACCTTATTTCAAGATTAAAAAGGCCGTTTAATATTTAATTGGATAATTCATGTAACCTTTTAATGAAACGTCCTGACTCAATTATAACTCCTGAACATTTCTTTATAATTGAATCATTTACCGGTATAACTATACGTATTGGAGAAAATATGTCACAGAAGATTTCCACATATACTGTATTAGGGACATGCAGGTGTATACACTAGAACTACTGATGATCCTTGTTGAGCAGGCCTAGGTAGACTAGCTCTGGTACGGAAGCGTATTAGTGCCACATTAACACTTCTTTTATTTATTTTTTTTTCCACACTTTAAAATGTGTAAAATTGACTCTTTAATCTGTAAAATTTACACTTCTATCAGTAATTTTTACAATTTAATCTGTAAAATGTACACTTTAATCTGTAAATTTTGCACGAGTATTGGCTACCGTTAATCTTACAAGTATTCGAATAGCAACGAATGCATAACAGTTCATTGGATACTTTATTCACAGTAGCTAAGCCCAGTTTGATATTCACCCGGTCCATAGACTTTAAAATCAATTGATTAAGTAAAAGAAATTGCCCCGAATAAGACACATCAAATTTGCCAGCTAGAGATTAAAGACAATGGTATAGAATAATTTGTAAATTTTACAGATTAAAGTGTATTAAATATTTATATATTATATTAAAGTGTGAATTTAACAGATTAATGTGTTAATATTACAGATTAAAGTGTATTAAATATTTATATATTATATTAAAGTGTGAATTTAACAAATTAATGTTTAAATTTGCACAATAATTAACAAAAGTGTATCATTAAATGTGCAGAAAGAAAATTAACAAAAATTATAAATGTTGAACAATATTAACATACCTATCAGATTAAAGAGGAGGAGGTGCATGTTGTTGTACAACACATGCGTTAGAAAATGGGGGGGGGGGGTATATTATTTTGAAATTCGTCTAAAAATCATCTGATTACACTTTCGCTATAAAAACGTAGCTAAGTTCGAACAGTATTAATACTTATCATAAGATCTATATTGAGCATACAGTTTGTGCTGGGCTTTGCTGGAGTGCACGTGTATATTGCCTTCGAATTGGATGTTTTTCGGCGCATGCTCTTCGGCGATTGAAAATATTTGTTGTTATCTGCTCTGTGTGTTTAATAGTAGCAGAAAATCATTCACAGATGCTCGGGGATTTTATCATTTTCAATTTACAATGGCGTATGGACCAGTTCCTGTGAACAGAAAGGTAACACTGACACCCCTATGATGATTCTGACAATTGTTTAAATCCTAACTGCTTTGATATTGTTGATGTTTTGTATGAATTAACCAATATCTCGAATTGGGATACAGAGGGGGGGGGGCTTGAAAAATTGAATATATGAGTGTTATTTTCCTCAAAAGCAAAATAATGAAAGTTACTGTTTTCATAGGGAGGCTAAAAAATCCAAGGCATCTGAACTTAAAATAAGGTCAATCTGTATATGTGTCACAAAACAACGATCTCAATTGTTTTGACAACGCATAGGCCTTAATTTTACTTCGTAGTTACCATGCGAGTGAGTTGAATTATCAGTCTTGTTTCTTATCATTTCATTTCGTATTTATATAGTTTCAGCATTTTTCAGATACATAAAATGATGCGCAAAATGTCTGTTATTTAGCAGGTTATAACAATTAAAGCTCAGTATTCGTATGCTTTACAGATTTCGTACATACAGAACAAATAGTAAAAATGACTCAGCAAATTCATCAAAGCCATAAATACGATTTCTCATCAGTTGTCCGTTTGTTTTGATGGTACTCCGCACTTGCCCGATAACCGCCAATAAACAAATCACTCCGCCCTGCTGATAATTTTTGTTTGCTTTGCCCTGTGTGGGAGGCTTTCGGCAACAGAGTTTTGTTACAGCGAGAGCTTGTCTTGCAGATAAAGAACTCGAATTCGTCTGAGAAATTACCCCTAAGTTCTTTAAGAAAATCACAAGAATCGTTTTGCAGCGTTTGAGATATCTGATAAGACGTGCGATGGTTCGGTGCATCAATCGTCGTACAGATAACCGTCACGGTAATGTTGTTATAAGTTATGTGTGGAAGCTGGTCCAACAGTTAACTTTATATACATTACTGGTAATGTTCGAACGGACCGGTATATTACATTATTTAAGGAGGCTGAATGGTCAACAAATTAACCATGATATCTGCCTTAAACTATGACATATGATATTTTTTTGCCATAAACTAATGTTAAGTAAAGAAAAAATATTAAATATTTTAGATTTAAAATTTGAACATTTTCCTGTAATATTTTTATAGAGTTCTTCATCTTAAGGGGATAAATATAGCCGGCCTTAAAATGGCCACGACCATCCAGCCCTCTTAACATTCATTCCTAGTCATTACATATACTGTATGTATAGCTGATTGTATGAATAGTACTAATGGTTTGAGGTGCTGTCACTAATTGAACTTTGGGAATAGTTAAATGTTTGAACTATGAACTAAACGCATGCAGTTTATATCGAGAGCAAGGCGGTATTAACTGATCTTACAATAAAATATATTATCTCTGCACTCTATGTTGTTAATGCAACAAAATTAATTTCCTTCTTATCTAGGTAGAATTCCGGATCCCTCTGATCCCAAAGTACCAGCGCTGTCTGAGATGTGGAGACGATTGCCCGGGTCTCGAGCTCCATTACTGGAGGTATAGAGTATTGATCAGAACCTAGATAGATCAGCATGTTGTGATTTAATACGCTTCTCTTGAAGATTTATCTCTTTCCAACATCGGTTAGAAAGTTCTTCTTGTATTACATCGTAGAAAAATATGCAAACACTGCCGCTGCTCTAGAGAGGACCACGATCTCCATGGAAACGAGAGCGACGATGGTCAGCCAATCGGAATGCTTCTTGATAGTATTCCTCGGCCCACGGGTAGTGTCCACGTGATTAGTGAACAGCGAATACCCGATGCCCAAAACTGTGTTACCTCCATAACATCCAAAAACTGTCGCGTGACCGGGAATTCTGGGACAGCCTATGTTGATGACCCCAAGACACTGACTGATATATATGGATCAGAAACAGACATTGTTCTATCGCGGGTCATTGCAGAAAATATAGTAAGTTACCAATTATCAACACAGAAAACACACAAAACGAATTATAGACAACTTGTTCAAGACTATGTATAGGTTTTAAAAACATACACTGACTGAATGATAACTTCTTCTACATTATATTCATGTCGTGCTTAAGATGGTATAACGTATTGTATTCACGTAATCATGAAGATCTGAATTCCGATTTAATACCAGCTAGTTCGGTTGTAAAAAGATAAATTATACTAAAAATGTCAATTACATGTATCTATATTTAAAGCATGTAATACAACACTTTCAAAGTTGGTTAAGTTGAAAAGGAAATTCATTCAAATAACAAAATAATTTAACATAACAATCTGTCTCTGTTCGCATGTTTAAAATAAGTTCTATGGTAACCTTAAACCAAATTTTGTTGCGATGAGAATATTGCGCAATTTGTTTATAAAAGATAATGGTATAGGCAATTTAGACACGTTTTGTACTTTGGCTAGCGATCACAGAAATACATCTCTATGATGCCGCCAGACAAACAGCTGTTCGCGGCCCAGCTAAGGAGGAGGCAGCTTCAAAAACAACTCCCCCTTCACGACCTTCACCCCAAGTTCTGCAGCAGTCTGACCGAGAGCGAACTCGCCAAGTTCCACAAGTTCTGTAACAAGCGACGGCTGAAGGCTGCGGGGGTGGGTCAAGTCATGGAGGTCAAAGAGGCGACAAACTTTGTACGTGAAGTCTTTACTTATATTTGTGTCACTCACAACTTACTTAGAACCGGTTAATTTAGCCCAACACCAAAAAACACTAAGATAATGTAAGTATGGAACTGGAAAGCTAAAAACATCAAACTTAGTTTCCTTAATAAAGTTACCAAAGACCTGGTATTGGACCCCCCCCCCCCCCCCAGTTGTATGTATTTCAGAGTATTGGGCTGTATGTACTATAGAGATTGTCTCGGCATGCTTAGAAATATATCACTAGACATATGGTGAATTATCTGCTTCTCAGAGCGACTGAAACACGTGTCTTTGGCATCAGGAGCAGGTAGTGGGGGTGTTTAACAAGAAGTTACAACCAAACCTAAACCTAGTCCCTGCAAGAAACGAGATAATTAGTAGCTAAGATTTCAATGCAACAAGATTTTCTGATTTTGTTTGCTTATCATAACGATCGGATTTGTTTTGATGCCCAAAGGTTTATATTTTTTCATGGCTGCCTACGTGCTTCTTGGCATTTTATAGAAAATACTTATAGCTGAGTCAAATAAATTTGGCAACTGAAGCATCGTTTTGCCTAAGTGTTCGATCAATCAATTCATAATTTTTTTTTCAAGTTTATGAGTATTTATTCCTAATAACCTTACCAGACTTCGTAATATGATAATCATTACACATCGAAGTTTTATTTTCTTGTAGCGATGTCATCGATGCATTAAAAATATTACATCCGGGGGATTCTGCGTCACGGCGGCTCATTTAGGGTCAGGCACGGGTTGGCACCCGGGCTGTTTCACCTGTGCTACCTGTAACGAGCTTTTGGTGGACATGATATACTTCTGTAGAAACGAGGAGATATACTGCGAGAGACACTACGCTGACACCATCTACCCTCGCTGTGCGGCATGCGACGAGGTGTTGTACTGTATAGACTTAACTGTATAGAAGTGAATTTGAAATTTTCATGCTGTTTTCTTTGCCCCATTTGTTTGATCTGATCAGTTTGTTGAATTTATGATTGAAGTGTATGAAATAACGAGATTTTCTAGATTACAAATCTGATATAGGTTCTGCAGATATACCAATCGACGATGTCTTGCATCAAATCAAAAGCCTGCTGTTAGTTTACAAAATTCCTAGTACATTCTGTAAGCCAAGAAAATTTAATTTAAACAAATTAAACAGCTTATTCTGGATTCTTGTTTGTAATTTGTAGATAATCCTTGCACGTGAATACACGCAGGCTGAGAAACAGACATGGCACGTGGAGCACTTCTGCTGCTGGAACTGTGACGCGCCTCTAGCGGGACAGAGGTACATAGCCAAGGACGGCAACCCCTTCTGTATGATCTGCTTCGACACACTTTATAGCAAGGTGCGTGTATAACTTGCTATGAATATCCAACTCTGATGTAAGAGTTCTCATTATACCCCACGCAACGAAGTTGCGTGGGGTATAATGTTTTTGACTGTTCCGTCAGTCAGTCAGTCCGTCAGTCATGCAGTCCATCAGTCCTGTTTTTTTGTAAGCTCACCTTCTCTTAAACCGCTGCATAGAATTTAGTGAATCTTTGTAGGCATTTAAGACACAATGTGCAGATGTGCATATTACTAGAAAAATTCCGGTTTCTTTATTTTGGGGGGATTTTTTGCCCTTTGTAAGCGCACCTTCTCTTAAACCGCTGCATGGAATTTAGTGAATCTTTGTAGGCATTTAAGACACAATGTGCAGATGTGCATATTACTAGAAAAATTCCGATTTCTTTATTTAAGGTCTTCCGTTTTCAACGGAAGACCTTGTACTGATTCTGTTGGTAATTCTTTTTATTCTTTTTTTTCTTCTAGACGTTTTTTAAAACTCAAATATCATGCTTGTTTTTCGTCCTATTACGTTCAAATTTTCAGGGTACATTGGAAATTACAAATTCTCAACATCAACTGAAAATCATTGAAATTTTCACTTCCGGAGCCGAGTTATTCCCCGTTTTCAAAAAAAATATAGGCATTCCTGTGCACGCAAAGGCTCTGAAACCATCCATGACATGTGTTTCAAAGTCATAAATCTTGAAAATAGACACTTTGAACGTTGTCCTCCGAGTTTTGTTTTTACGATTTTTCCCATTTAAAATTTCAAAAAATTAATTTAAATTTTATGTTTCAAAAATGCTGAAAATTGGTCGTGTTTTTGTATCGTAGCTTTTTAGTTTAATTTTTTTTCTGAACACATAAAGAACAAAAAATGTGCAAAGTATCAAGGGCTTTCACTTGACACAATTGAAAAAGGGCTGGCCCCTTAAATTAGGGGCCTAGAGCCCTTAAAAGTCTTCCCTTTATAACTCAAAAATGGGTAATATTTTGATATAGCTGTCGCTGGAAAAGTTGTTTATTATGATGTTATTAATGTCGTTACAAAATTATTTTGTACCGGTATTGCGTAATATGAGTGTAAAAAGCTTGTCTTGTTAACATGTACCTGTTTTCATTTTGCAAGTAAACGAATAGTCTTTGTGCGCACAACTGACATAAATTAACAACTGAAAGAATACCAGCTTATACGGGATGCTTTAATTCATTAGAGAAAGTTTTTTAAAAGCATACATTTTTTTCTTACAGCTTTATTTTTAGTCATTTCTGTTTAGGTCTTCTAGTGGAGAATCCTTATAATTAAGAAAAACGAGAACGAGAAAATATAAACAATCTTTTTCTTTTCTAGTGAAATACATTAACTGGATTTTAAAAAATAATTTCTATGAAATATATTTTAGTCATTTTACTGCAAGCTTTTTAAATCTACCTGGATTCTTAGTTGTGTGTGTCATTACGTAACTCATCCCTCGCCCGTGGCCGAGGAGATCGGTCGCGGCCGGACTACTAAGCGGTCAGCGGTTATCTAATACACAAAGATCTGCATCTTACTTGTATGGGTTTGTTTAGCCGTAAACACAAAGGATTGTTTGAATTTTGTTTTCATATAAAAGTTTATTCATCTTAAATTGATTAAACCAATAGAGTGTTAAAGAAATATAAAAGCAATTGAATATTATTCCCAATCTGAAACATCGTCAGAAACATACATATCAATTGTGGTTACAGTATCTAAGTCTAAAAAAATAATACCTATGTAATGCATTTTAATCATTATACTGCAAGCATTTCAAATCTACATGTACCTGGGTTCTGAGCTGTGTGTGTCATTACGTAACTCACCCCTTGCCCGCGGCCGAGGAGTTCGGTCGCGGCTGGACTACATGTACCTAGCGGTCAATGGTGATCTAATACACAAGACTCGCGTCTTACATACATTCAGAGACATATATAACATGTTATTTATGTCTCTGATACATTGTTTTATTTAACCGTAAACACAAAGAATTGTTTGAATGTCATCCTTAAATTGATTTAAACGATAGAGTGTAAATTAAGAATTAGTAAAAACATTATTAGTCCCATCTGAAGCATAGACAGACATAGATAAATGGTGGGTTTGTAAGTCTAAAATGTTCTAAAAACTGTAGAATAATGTTTGAGATCAACGACAAAAAAGATTAACCTGTTAATGATGAAATCTGTTTTAGCTTCATAATTCAAAAATAATAAATATGTTGGTATGGCTCTCTTTATAAAAAGTGTTCTTTGAGATTTTGTCGATGTCATGGAATAGTTATATTGTTTAAAATGAAACTGGGATTTGTGTATACATTTACATATTAATCCATCCCTTGCAAATCCCGCGCGAGTGGACAAGAGGTAGTCTAATACACACGTCAAGCTTCGTGTGCTTCTACCCTATCACACATGTGCATGTTTCTTGAATAAATACAATACAACGCCGAAATTTTGACAGGTTCATGTAAAATCGACTAGCGTTTCAACTAAAAGGTCAATATATTTACCCATGATTATCTCCGTTAAATTACTTCTGAGACTTTAATGCATTCACGGGACAGACTTCAACACTTTTTTGACGATATTCACAACCTGCCAGATTAACCTGTCTTATGAATTAATATTTGGCGAAAACAAATTAGTGTATAAGTGTATAAAGTTTTATAGGTATTCTAATAAAATGTACAAAGAGAGAGAGAGAGAGAGAGAGAGAGAGAGAGAGAGAGAGAGAGAGAGAGAGAGAGAGAGAGAGAGAGAGAGAGAATTTGAATGTATTAATTGAACAGGATCCAAAATGGTGATTTTTTTTCTTAATAATTTCCAAGCGTTTTTTGTAAGGCAGTTTAAAATTAAAGTTTCATGTTGCAATGTATGCGAGAGGGGCTCGCACGATACAAAAAACCTCGCTGATCGATGTCCGGAATTAAAGGATTCAGGGATTATTTTAGGTACATATTCACGCGAATTTCCAAAAAGACTATGTTTAGATTCAGGTCGTAAAAGAGAAACGGTAACATGATCGCTTTTGTAGTTTTTCTGTATGGTCGTTTAATTCATTGTAGAAGCTCATTGCAATTACTCTTTTTATATCTTTCATTTTCATTGGAACATGTGTTCAAAGAGTAAAAGATATGTTAAAACAATTGATCAGATTCGGGCAGTTGTAGAAGATCGAGTAGCGGTCATATGATTGAAAATGCTGCAAATCCGTAGATTGCGGAGATTTTTACAAGTCGAACTTGTGCGTATGCGGTGCACGCGCACTCGAATGGTTGATATATTTTTAATTTTCACCGAATCGTTTTGGTGTGTGTGTGTATGTTGTCTGATCAGCGCTTTTACTTCTTCCGCAAAATGAGCGCACGGAGGTCGCGTAATAAATGTACAACACGGGGCCAACTACATGCTTACAATTTTCAAAACTTTTAACTAAACAAAATCACATAGTCATGGAGTCCGGTGATCCTTAAAGATAGGGCATGATAAATACGACGTCATTCGCGGTTCCAGTATTCCCCCCCCCCCCCGGACACTTAAGGGGTGGGGAGGGGGGGTCCGTGGGATAATGGTGTTTGCCAGCGGGTGTCCAAGCCATACATGTATATATGATAAGTAATTTTACTAAGTCTATTTAATAAGTTTGTTTAAAATTTCCAGTTACCCACCCATCCGCCCCCTCTAGATCCGCGCATGGACGTCAACCAGTACTAAACATCGCCGAAAATTTGAACAGTTATTCAAATATGTTCAGGATCAGTGTACAAGCTACATTTACGTAGATAAATTGTGACCACATATTTTCTAAACAGATTATTACTGGCAATTGATACTTTCCTAAAACACAAACGCAGCATTATACATTATGTATGAAATAACAATGCAAAAATACGTTTATCCAAGTGTTTGTAACTTGGGTACTTGTGGACAGAACACTTGGTTTATCCCCCTTCTTACATGACAATGGATACTAATCATAATTTATGGTCATAATATCTATTCATATATATGTATAACTAGGATCGACGTCCCACTCTGATGGCGCCGTATAATGATGAGTATGTTTACTTTTCCACAAGTGTAATTTCTCTGTAATTGGGTCTGCCTACATTTAACTTACTTACATGTACTTCTAATACTTCATCCACAGAGTGCCTTTGGATAAAGAGTGTGCACTGACCTTAAACCAAGTTTCTAGGTAAAAGAGTGGAGGTCAGGGGCTCGTTAAATAAAGCATGCTAAGATTTTGACTTAAGTAGGGTCACAAGTAGGACTTAGGTGGAATCTTAGGACCTGCCTAAGTCCAACTTAAGTATGTCTTATATCGTAACATAAAGAAAACTTAGCAATGTCTTTGCTAAGTCATGCTTATGTTAAAGAGTAAAAACAATTTGTTTATTTCTTTTATCGAATTTGAATGTACCTAACATTTTTAAAAAGCTCAAAGCGATGGCTCTCGGGCAATGTATTCAGTCTATTGTTGTTACTTCTTTGTTTTTACGAATATTCACTAGTTCAGTCATTCTCGAAAACTCCCTGTGGCGTAATATCGCGATACCGTTAAAACTAGTGGATTTCTTTTTATCTTTTGTCTTGCATATTACATCACCAATAAGGCAAGTTACATACTCTGAGTG
>WFKH01003881.1:11016632-11029789 GCA_016163765.1 Magallana hongkongensis | reverse complement strand
TCTCCTGGTAAAAATATAGATCATTGCAAACAGTACTTGTGGTTTATGAGTGTGCAGTAATCATAAACTTAGTTTATAATTCAAAGGTCAAGATCATAACAGACATCAGTGAAACAGATGTCTATTCTATGCCGTCTCCTTCTTTTTGTCAAATCCAGTTTTAGTTTCACCAGAAAAAGTAAGGGGTGTGCTGTGACCTTGAACTATTTTTTTCAGTGAATAGTTACGCAAGTGATTTTCAATGTCTCATCTTTTAATAAAGCGGGGCTATTTGAGAAGTTCAAGATCCCAATGATGTATATAGTTTTGAAATTATACAAAGAACAGAAAATAAATCAAAAATAGGATCTAAAATCATTTGATCGGTCAATCTCTTTGCGGCGAAAATTTATTATTATAAATATGGCTTTGCAGTTAAGCAGTTGCTGATAAATTCTTCATACATGTATTTCGCATACATTTTCAAACATTAATACGCTGTCAAATATATTAAAAAAAAGAAACCACGTGTTTTTCCCTGACTGAATTATTGCTGGATTGGAATTGCTGTCCTCTTCAATAAGGGGCTGATACATGCCATCCATTTACTCATTTATGACCACTAGTATATAACATCATGACTATTATCGTATTGACAATCCTTTTTCGACACGAAGCTGCAACGGAAGACCTCCTCGTTGCTTTGCAACGAGCTCGGCTCTAGTTTGTGGTTATTTTTGGCCCTTTGGAACTTTGAATTTTGGCCCTTTGTTTATTACAGTAATGAACAGTTTGTAAGCGCAACTCCTCTTAAACCGCTGCATGGAATTTAGTGAAACTGTGTACTAGGCATTTAAGACACAATGTGTAGATGTGCACAATCCCGGAAATTCTGATTCCATTATTGTTCTGAGAATTTCGGTCCTTTGAACTTAGAATTTTGGCCCTATTTTGAATATAGTAATGAACAGTTTGTAAGCGCAACTCCTCTTAAACAGCTTCATGGAATTTAGAAAAACTTTGTAGGCATTTAAGACACAATGTGTAAATGTGCATATTACCGGGAAATTCTGATTCCATAATTGTTCTGAGAATTTCGGTCCTTTGAACTTAGAAAGTTGGCCCTATTTTGAATATAGTAATGAACAGTTCGTAAGCGCAACTCCTCTTTAACCGCTGCATGTAATTTAGTGAATCTTTGTAGGCATTTAGGACACAATGTGCAGATGTGCATATTACCAGGAAATTCTGATTCCATTATTTTTCTGGGAATTTCGGCCATTTGAATATAGAATTTTGGCCCTATGTTGAATATAGTAATGAACAGTTCGTAAGCGCAACTCCTCTTAAACCGCTGCATGGAATTTTGTGAAAACTTTGTAGGCATTTAGGACTCATTGTGTAGAGATGTGCGTAGTACCAGGAAATTCTGATTCCATTATTGTTCTGGGAATTTCTGCCCATTTGAACATAGAATTTTTTAGTTGTTAAAGACAAAGAAATAGATGTGCATATTTGCAAGAAGTTTTTGCAAGTTATGCCCTATATGAAATATTTTTGTGTATTTAATGCATACTTTGCCATTCATTATGTGTATCATTGTCAAGTAACAGAGGAGCGTGGGGTATGTAAGCTCGCTCACTTTTTCTTTCATTGAATTAAATTCATGGACAAATAACACAAAAGGTGCACTCGATATTGCAGTTGGCTAAAGTTCTAAGTTATTCGCTAGATTTAAATTTTGAAATTAATGTATATATTTTTTCCTAAAATTCTAGATCTTGTTTCCTTTTCAGGGATCAAACGTTTTACATAACTAAATAAATATATCATAAATTTGGTTACAAGAACTAATTAATATTTTAATAATATATCATGGTTTATACTCTTAGAAATATTCAAGAATTTCTAAGGATTTAATAGCATGATTTTTTTTAATGAATTTTATGGACATATACTTATGATTTTGTTACTGTGTGCTATATATTAGCCATTGAGCAAATGTGTTATTTTAAATTAAACGGGGTATATATGTCTATGTAAATGACTTTTATTAAATTTTTATTCGTTTTTTTTCCCTACATGTATATTTTTCTGTTTACGAAGTCTTGCAACACGTGCAGGAGGACCATCACGGCGGACTCCCCCGGGCTGTCCCACGGGGACTTTCACTGGCACGCCTGTCCCCACTGCTTCAGCTGTAGTGGGTGTGGCGGAAACCTCATCAACCAGCAGTTCTTGCTCAAGGAAGGACAACTCTTCTGTTCCGTGGACTGTAAACAGAAAACGATGCTCAGCTGGACCCAGAACGGACTCCAGAACTTACACATTCACTGACCAAACGCAACTGATTATATAGAATAAATGATAAGAGGAAGACGCCATTGTGATACTATTTTTAACATGGTTGACAGGATTGTGCTCGATTTGGATTTCGTTTAGCAACACAAATGACAAGCTGATGACAGAATATTAAAGTGGAGAATGACCTCTGTTCGCCTGTATTTTGTAAACAAGTTCGGCAACATAATCTGATTATGTATAATTCAAAATAAAAACGTGATTTTTTCATGCTAAATATTATTTTTAACTATATGCTCTGTCATTTGATATTGTCTTGCAGCTTTCTTTCACATGCTTGAAAGTGAACACGAAATATTCATTATTTTATATGAACTCGATATTCTTTTTATTAAATGCCAAAGTATAAATACTATAGAATAATAACATTTCCTTCAACCAAACACATCTTATCTTTTTTACATTGCTAGTAGCAAAATCAGGGTCATTATTCAAACTTGAAAATCATATAGACATGCTTCCGCACAGGTTTTTTTCTATCCAAATTTGGTTTGAAAAGAGACTGGTCGCTTAGCAGGTCTTTATTAATGTGAGGCTAAACTATTCCTTTTCCGTATTGAATAGATCAGTCCGACTTATGCATGTCAATTATGTCTGTACAATGTAAATGACCTCCTACACGGTGTTAGTGGTTATATACATGTATCTCTTTCCTATATTGTTCCTTTACATTCATGTTACAGCTTTTTGCAGGCGAGGTTCATATTTAAATTGATTTGACTCCCTCCCCCCCCCCCCCCCCGAGTTATTTATGGGCATCCATTAAGTTGGCCGAGATGTTTGGTTTCCACTCTCCTATATCTTACAATTGGCAATGGGGTCCGGGATATACAGTCTTTAAGAGAATTCCACTCTTGATAGCGATACAAGTTACAATGTAGTGTTTCTGTTCTGTGTTGAGTTTGTGGAATTATTATGGAAGACCGAACCTTGCCATTTTGCACTTTTTACTGGCTGTTCACATATCACATAGGAACAATAACCAAAGTGAACAGACAGGGTATTACATGTATTTACTTTCAAACTGAATGGCTCTTTAGAACATATCATGACATCTACTATAAAAATACAACATGTGGATCTCTTTTCCAATCATTCAAGTTTCCTCACATTTACATATACCATCCAGTCCATAGAAATTATCAGAAAACCTTGTACCTCATCAACATCAGCATCAGCATGGTGAAATCTTTTGGTATAACTTACACAGTTTTAGATACATGTAGTCTATTGAATTACCACAATGAGTTCAAGACTCTGGTTGTCTTGTCACTTCATTCAACATTAAGGTTTCTTTTCATTGCATACCTTGCACATTTAAGATTTTATTTACATTTTCATTACATTAAAATCATAATTTTCTTCATCCTGTGCACTGAAGGCCGATGTCAATGCTTCTGATAATTCCCCAGCAACTTTATCTATCAAAAGAGTAATTTAAAATATAATCAAATACACATTAAGTGAAATACAGCTAATTCAAAATGTCATTGAGATTTTTCTAAAAAAAAAAAATGGATATCAAATGTAAATAAAACTTATTAATGTGTTAAAATGGACCAAATAAAATATGAATCAGTTTAAGCTGTGCACTTTGTTATGAGATTAAATAAGATAAGAATCAGTTTAAGTGTAACATTAGTAACTTTTGAGAAATGAATATTGTAAACAATATGTACATGTACTTTTATTCACAAATATTTATCATACTACATATTAGTAGTACATAAAAGGACTAGTTTGTACTTTGCAGTGAGAAATATTAACAAACTTAAGGCAAAGTTCACTGGAAAATCATAGAATTTTTTTGTATACAATAAATTAAAATACATGTAGGTTTACAATATCCAATGAGAGAATTTTGACGCTTGTAATAAGGTAAGATATAGTGACCTGAGGCTCACTGACCTGATCGCTTCCTCTGCTTTTTCATCTTTTTGAAGTCCTTTTTGCGGTCCTTGTTGAGCTGTTTGAGTCCCAGGGCCTGACTGGTAGGGAGCGGTTTCTGGGGGGCATCAGAGCTGACTGACGACTTCCTCGACGAAGACCTGGTAGACCTTACAGGAACCGATGTAGCCTTCAACTGGTTAAATTTGACAAATCAGAACTCAAACTAAATCTCTTCTGTCATTGAATTTTATTCATGAATACTACTATAGACTTATTTATGATACACAATTATCATGAAATTTTGATCACAGAATTGTTTTGCACTTCTATACTTTTATTCAGTAAAACTCATTTTGTCTATCTGCAGTTTCTTAAAATATCAAAAATAAAGTTTTTGCCTATCAAAAGTGGTCTACATTAAAGGGAAGTTTTTTAAACATGGTAATGATATTTGAAGATGATTTATGTGGTATTAAGTGTTAATTTTTACACTGAAAACTTAGCAAACCTCTTCCATGTCATCATCCATGTCATCTTCCATCATCATTTTCTCCTCTTCCTCTTCACTATCATCTTCCTCTTGCATGTCTTCATCTTCATCTGCTTTTATCTCCTCCTCTGACATAACTATTTTGGCAGGACCAAGGGAGTCCACTAACATGTGACTTGTTGTTTTGGATTTTAATCCTAAGGGGAAAAAAATAATTTTTTTAGAATTCTGAAGTTATTTTTACAATTATTCACTTCCATTATTTACACGATCAATGTAAATTTTGGAGCTTTTTTCATTCATTCATTCTCAGTCTTTTTTATTCCTAGTCTTAACTTATAACTTTTTTAACTAATCAAAGGCCGGAACGGCCACAAAGGCGTCGAGCTGACATTTTCTTTTATATAGATATGGTCAATAATTTGAATTTCTGTACTAATAGTCGTATATCAAATAATATTAGAATAAAAAAGTAAATTAATTATGTTTTGTGCTGCTTTAAAAACAAAAATCAGTATGTTTCCTTATAAAATAGGTAGTGATGCGTTTATAATACAATAACTCATCATGGTAACAAAAATCGAAGAAATTTCAAAGTTCAAAAATAAATAATTTTCTTTCTGCTTTAAACAGTCTTTGAACAATGTTCACAGGTTCATAATTTGAATACATTAACAGTGTGTCCCTAATTATAATAATAAAACATACTTTTATTTATTTCAATTCCCGTTTGAAACATATTGTATGGTTGTTTACAAACAAATCCACACCACGTGCTATCTTAAAAAAACTGTATTATCGTGTTTATTTATTGCAACAAAATCACTAGATACGTTTATCGCTTACATTTATTTTGAAGACCGTGCCCGATAACAAATAAATTTACATATCAATTTTTTTTTTCATCGGGCACGGTCTCCAATTAAAATGTAAGCGATAAGCTAAATTAATATTTAGTGGATTTTTACACCTTATTGTATTCATCCGCCATTTCTTGATTAAGCAAATTTATACTTATGCAATGAGTTGTCAATAACCAGAGAGGCAAAGTTGTGTTTTTTGTACAGAATTTAGTTGATTAAATGGAATAACAATCTTGTAATACTTTTAATAATTTAAGGAACTTATTTCTTATGTGCCTTAAAAAGGCGGTGCAGAATGTGAAAAATTTGGACGATTGCCAATCCAGACGATCGCTAGAAGGCTGCCGAGCATTAGCTCGACGCCTTAAAAATCATAAAATTGAAATTAAATTGATTATGCATACAGAACAAATTGAAACCAATCACCTCTGGCACTTACTAGATAAAAGCTTTTGTTACACTGTAATTAGAACTCAAGTTTCCCTTTACCTTCCAATACACCCTGTTCCTCCTTCAGAAGGTCATCAATGTTGAACTCTTTGCTCATCTCTTGGACAATGGAGGCACTAATGTGTGTCATCTGCTTCTCTGGGGGGTGTGTGTAGTATGTGATTTTACCACTGTAGACAGAGGAGGATATGTGTTAAAGCAACATTTCTCTGCAACTCATCAAATTCATTTAAAAGCTGTAAGCAAGAGATTCTCTTTTTATTACAATGGGATATATTATTTCAATATTCCATACTACTCAATCAGTTTATGAACTGACAATATATAGTAGATTCCTTATTTGATGCAAGTACCTAATTCTATGATTCTGCCATTTTGTATCAAATCGTGAGAATATAAATCTGCAAGCAACAATCTTTTGTTGTAATTATATATAAGTAACAACTGTTGGAAACAAAAGCAAGATTTTAATATCTGCAAGAAATGCTTCTCACGATTTTGCGCGGATATAAAATATTTGCATTTACATTAAGTAAAACTATCTAACACTCATTTTTATCAAACACACTGTACTTGTTTCAATGGTTCTTCTTCTAACTTTTTTCAAAAATTTTCAAAATGAAAGTTTACAGGGAGGATAAATACATAGAGTCCATATCAGACATAAGTATCTCACCATGTCCACTCCTGTAGGACTGTCCTGGCTGCTTTGTTGATGTCTGGAACTCCCCCTTTCTTAAGCTTGCCTTGTCGAGTGGCCAACAGAGAGAGAAACTCATTGGTGTCTTTGAAGTCTGGAACTTTAAAATGAAGCATCAACTGGAAAAAAAATATGGCTGTAACTGTAAAATTTGATTTTGAGTTGCAAATTACTTCGACTTATCAATTGTGTTTAGATATCCTTGTTTGATACAATGAAGGTGTACTGTATTGTGAATTGTGAACACACCTGCTCTTTGGAACAACGCTTCAGTATGGCATCAACAGGGTGAATCGGATCCTCTAAACTTTCCAGCTAAAATTAATTATGTTTATAATCAGTAAACAAATAAACTAAATGTCTCTACATTATTCACAATAAATACAAAAGAAAAGAAAGCCAGAGCAAAGTTTAGCATAACCTCAAGAGAATTGCAAAATGGAATTTCAAACCCATCAAGTTAACGAGCAATATTGTCCCTGATGTCAATTAAAACTTCAGATCTGTTACTCACACAACTGCTCTTCCTCTCACTTACATACATGCACAATACCAATAAATCCTTTCAAACTCTGTTTCGAGTTAATAATAAAGTGTACAATCGAGTTTCTATAAAAAATACTGTGGAATTATTAAGTTTCATGGGGACCAATTTTCCTTGAATGCCAATCTTTCATAGATTCATAGAAAAAAATTGTTGATTTACTTGAATGATTTATGAATTAATACTGTGTTTTATAATTCACTGAAGATGTATATTCGTGGGTGAGGGGGACCCACGAAATCCCCCAACACTGAGGCCCCACAATTTCTAATGATTCCATAGTAGGCAGTAGTTATTTGTTTTGGAGTTCTTGGATTCTTGGACTGACCTTGACACAGTTCCTGAGGATGACCGAGGTGTCGGAGGAGCTGGCCGTCATCACCACCCCCGGGCTGTCCAGCAGCTTGATGTGTTTGTCCAAGTGTACCTCCTGCATTGATCTACCAAACACAAATTGACAGTGACATACCATTTCAATCAAAATAAATCTCAAGCTCAAAATGTATTTAATACAAAATCAAGTCACTTCCCATCAATTTAAGTATTGTCTCTAGTAGATAGCCTTGATAGTCTCTTTTTGGGGTGTATTTAGGGTATGTCATTAAATCTAATGACATTAAGCTCAAATCTCAACAGATAATACATTGCCCATATTTATATCTAAGTTTATGAAAAGGGGGGAAGGGGTGGACATCGTTGCCTACATAATACATTTGAGGTTGTTTTTTACTTTGCAGGAAAGACCCAATAAGTTGTGAGTGATCCTGATGAAGCAAAATTACAACACTTAATACAACTTTATGTATAGTGGTTTCCTAAAGGACATCTAAATTTTGCAGCAATAAAGAGTACATAATGCACAATTAATTTCCTTTTTGTGAACTTTTCAGGAGAAAATCACTGCATATGTGTGAACAAAGGCATTCAAAAACAAGTGCAAACAACATCTTAGGACATGTTAATGCAATCTTTATAAAGTTTAAAAACTAAAAATATTTACAATTTTTTTTTCATATATCAAAAAATTAACAGCAGACCGAGAGCTGTAACTACTAAATAGAGTATACTGCTGTTAATTCTCACTTGGTGACCCCTGGCATGGCTCCTACATTGCATGTCCTTGACCTCTTCAGGCTGTTAATCAAACTACTTTTTCCTGTGTTGGGCAACCCTGGAAGTTCAGAATGTTCAAGTGAAACTGTGAAACCATCAAATATTTTAACTTAAATTTCAACTTAAAAATCAACTTTTGTCATGAAAACATAAAAAGACAGGATCTAAATAATTTGTTTTCTACAATCAACTAAATTTTTTCTGTTAATGAATGTTTACAGAGATACATGTGTAGATATATATACAACTCATGACTCATGTGCAGCGGCAAGCTCCCCTTTGCACTGACCTACTACCCCCAACCCCTATCCCCCATCCCAGGCAGTCTTGATGTACTAACCAACTACTGATGTACTGACCTACTACTGATGTACTGACCTACTACCCCCACTCTGATGGCTGTCTTGATGTTCTGGTTCCTGCAGTAGTTGCCCAGCAGCTTCATCAGTAGGTCAGCCCCCAGACAATGACTGGACTTCAGCAGGTCGTCACTAGCATGCTTCAGGGCCACCTTGGTCTGGCTCTACAACACACACAAACAGACAAGACAAGATCAAGGTAATATTTGCTCCAAAAATACATGCAACTCAATGCAACAGTACTGACCACATAAATTGATACATATTGTAAGATGTTTCGTGCACATGTATTAAGCATGATTTAACAGTATGTCAAAATCATCTTTAAACTAATTTTCTTTGTATGTCTATATATAAAATTGCAAAATTTATTTATTTAGTTTTCATAATGTAACAATTCAAGATTCAATTTAATCTTGTTTTTGATTTAATATTTTCTTTTTCTAGAAACAGAAGTATAAATATTTGGTTTTTACTTCAATGCATATTCCTTTCATATCATAATTAGAGCAAATAATATAATAGTCCCTACCAGATTTTCACTCTGTGTTTGAGTAGATGCCTTAAAGGCAACTGTGGGGAACTCATTCCTAAGGTATTTCAACCAGTCTTCTACATTCTCCCTGGGAATCAAATCTGAAAAAAGTCATTTAATTTATTGTTCCTTTAATTTTTAAATCAATTGCAATGGAACATACAATTATGTTACTCTCATTTCAATAGAATTTATTTGGCTCCTTAAGCTTGGTGAAAAAAAATAATTTCTCAATGCTTTTTACATAAAATTAGCAAAACAAGAGCCTCTCTACAATATTAGATTGACACGCTGAAAAAACAATTCGTCTTGTAATACCTATAAGTGTGTTAACATTTACATGTATTATCACAAGATCAAAAATGATTTTTGGTCACATTACTAACTATACCAACCTATTTTGTTGAGCACGAGGACCAGTTTTTTGTTGGTTCCACTGCTGATGATCGTCTCCTCCATCTGAGCGCAGCGACTGCCGAGGGGATCGCGCGCATCTAGCACCTCCAGTATCACATCCGCTGCGTCCACTACCTGTCCAGACATCAAAATAAAATACCTTCTACAGGTAAATTTACAAAGTATTAAGAGGGCCGGATGGTCATGGCCATTTTTAGGCCATATTAATCCCTTGTAGAAGGAGAGCTTTGTATGAAGACCTAGGAAAATATTCAAATTTTAAAGCTTAAGTATACTGATTTTTTTCTTTATTAAATAATAATTCCTGACTACAAGAATTATCTTTCAAAATTTTGGTAGATCTGTTTATTTGTTGACCATCCATCCTTCCTATGCATCAACCATCTCTCTGGCAGTGAATATGATATCTTTAATTCCTCATAACAAAGCATTAAAATCTAGAATTAATGTTCAGATCTGTACATTCATTTATTATGAAAAATTATAAGTAATCATGGTAATAAGGTACAGATGATAAGTGCAAACAATAATTTCACATATCTTTGTTTTTACCTTTTTGAATTCCTTGTAGTATGCTTTAAGAGAGGTTTCAACAGATTTACCACTAGAGAACTGACTGAGGTTGGATCCAACCACATTTTTCTGAAAAATTAATAAACAATTACAAATATATGCATTATCTTTTTAATGTTAACCAATTCAAATCATCAATACGAATACATAACCAGATACATGTACATTATCGTTTTGTGAGCTTTCAAATACATGTATTGATCACTCTGTCTATTTGTCATTCAAGTTGAGTGGGTTTTTTTCATTAATTTTATCAAATGAATCATGTTTCAAATGTAAACAAACTTTCTAAAATCAGGGCAAATGGGTGCATTTATAAATCATCAATAACTATGTTTTGTGCATGGTATGTCTGACACCCACATCCAGCTATGAACACCCTAATTGACCATCAGTGAACACAATAAACTTTTAATCTCTTTCATAAATTATATTCATTAAAATTCAATCCATTACACATAAATTATAATTTTTTTACTTTATTCACCACACCAATACATCGTTTGATGGATTTTTATAGACCACAGGCGCTTGTTCTGTAATAAAATTCAACCTTGTTGCATAAATATATTTATGCTATAGGGTGATATTATTACGCTATAGGGTGAACTTTTATTACAGAAACAAGCACCTGTGTGATAGACCCATCAAATAATATATTGATGTGTCCAGCCACCTTAAAACATGATATTGTTTATAAGGAGATGTTAGCAACCATGCCTGCAATTGGTGAGATTTCTCTTGCAAAAATATGAAGGAGCCAGTTGTAATATGCTATGAATTATTCATAAAATTGTTCCATAAGTTGGCCAATAGCTGATAAGAATGTGCAAGTTTGGCCATGGCTTTCCTGCATGCATCAAATAATGTGTATGATCACAAATAGTATCCAATTATCAGCATTACATCTAAATAAATTCGATTCAGTGTACCTTCCTCTCAAATGCCTGTGTTTTCTTCTCTGCATCTTTCACCAAAGAAACTAAGTTTCGCTTTTTATTCTGAAGCTTTTCCCTCTCCTTTTTCCTTCTTTCCTTTAATTTTTCTCTTTCTTCTTCTATCTATGAAAAGTAAATGAAATTTCATTAATACTGTATAATTTGCTGATGTGGTTCTTTTACTTTGTTTTATTGCAGTGTTCTCTGGAGACTCCTGTTAAAATTAATACCTTTCTTTTACGTTCTTCAGCTTCCCGTAATACTGACTCCTTAAAGGGCAGACTGTTTGGAATACCTGGGTCTTTTCTTTTTTCTGCAAACAATTGACATAATTATAAACTTTCAGATTTACATGCATCATAATAGAGCAAAATTATTTGTTTATAAGATATGCCTTTATTTAATATCATATTCTTTATTTAAAGGCAATTTGTTCTGAAAAAAAAAATAATAATCATAATAAACAGAAAAGTCAAATTTAAAATTATTACATTGTACTAAGAAAACACTGCCCCAAAGATAGCAAATGATATTCTATGGTTACTCACTAATAAATTTGTTTGGGTTCTTCTTTGCTTCCTTCTTGGCTTTTTTATTGTGTAGGCGAACCTGTTAATCGCAAAACCTAATTATGCCTACTGGGAGTTAAGAGTGTACAATACAAATCTAAAGGAATCAGTATTATTATATGTTCACATAATTACATACAATCTTACACATACACTTCAAAGGAAGCATAAATATGTCTGACATAGTGATAGTTTTAATTGTACAACTGTCAAGTAAATTATCTTTTCATTTCTTATTCTTTTTTTTCTTTTTTTTTGCTCCATAACTTGCAGATATTAGATATGTACATGTACATCTTATATTCTGAATACTTTCATATAGCATTCACTTAATGTCTTTGGACAACAAAAATGTGTACATTACCAATTTTTCTATCTTGTATCTCTTGGCAGCAGATACCCTCTTGCTTTTTTTATCTGTAAATAAATAACTTTAATATTATTTTGTTTACTATGAGTATAAAAATAGGCATTGTAGTAGTTTTACCCAATAGTTAAGTGATATTAAAATGGGTAACTGATATCCAAAGTTTTTTTTTTAACAAAACAAAATTTTCATAAAAAGGTTGCATGTTATTTTGCCCCATTAGGATTTGAAGTTGAAATGGGTATGATTGTATTACAACTTTGGTGTTTGCTGAAAATACAGTAATATTTTGGCAAACCAATAATAAAATCTGCATGTAAACATTTTACACTATAATCTTTCTGAAGTTTGTTGTGTTTAAAATTAATGCAGAAATGCCGAAAAAAACCAGCAACCAGGAAAGGAAATCAAATGGTTCCCATTTGATAACATACTCATCAAGCTTTGTTATTTTTATACCATACAGATAAGATATCTATTTACTTTCTTAG
Organism: Magallana hongkongensis; assembly: GCA_016163765.1. Taxonomy (NCBI): domain Eukaryota; kingdom Metazoa; phylum Mollusca; class Bivalvia; order Ostreida; family Ostreidae; genus Magallana; species Magallana hongkongensis. The sequence continues at coordinate 11,017,150 of WFKH01003881.1, read as the reverse complement.
TATCTTTGATGAAATAAAAGTTATTCTGATTTGTAAAGTAAACTTTGTCAACAACAAGTAAAATAGATGTTTCATAAAGTTAAACATGAATTTCATAAGGCTAAAACACAAAATCCTTTGTGTGGACATACTCATACAGATAAATATTAAAAATAACAATCTATAACAATTTAACCCACAGTTGACCACAATTACATGTACTTGTAGTTGTAATTTGGAATATTATCTTTTGAGAAGTGGACAGACTATAGAGTCAAAACATAGGTCGAAGCATAAACCGTCTTTGGTTCCGACATTTACACGTTTTCCAGAATCAAAATATGAGGGCTTGCGAGGAGAAGTGGATGTAGGCTATGCCTGTCCACTTCTCAAAAGAGAATAACCTGGAAGGTGAAAAGATGATCTTGGAATCAGCTTTCCAGGTTAATCTCAGGACAACCAAATCACAGGTCTGCTCTTGAAATTAGACATAAACTTCACTAGGCCCTACTGTCGAGTCATTCTGGACATCTTTTTTT
>WFKH01003881.1:10982655-11004174 GCA_016163765.1 Magallana hongkongensis | reverse complement strand
CACACACACACACACACACACACATATACACACACACACACACTTTTACGCGTATTACTATGCCAATGAAGTAATAAGACTTGATTATCTTTCCTTATTTCAGACACGGTACCCATCGACTTCCCAGCCACAAAGTCCGATGGCTCTGCTTGCTCTAAGCGATGTCGGTGTAACCCTGCCAAGAACTACTGCGGGACAGACCCCTGCAGGTGTCAGTACACTCTGTGCAGCCAGGGGGAAACCCTTCTACAGAACTGCACCTGCGTCAGGTATTTATTGATGCTTCGTTTACTGCAATGTAATGGCGACTGAACAATCTTTGTCGTTTGAAAAGACTTTATTAATTTCTATGATGAATATCTGGCTAATCTAGGTCTTGGAAGACCTTTTTCAATGAAGTTTTATATCTGTTTCGTTTATTCTTTTGTACTCAGTGTTGATTTCTGCAGTAATTACTAAAAGCTAGATACGTTTCATATAAAATGGAACGACTTTTAATAAATAGAGGTTCGCTCCTTAGGTTTTGGGTAATCATTTTGGGTCACCTCTAGTCTGAAAATTCTGCATCACATATTAATTCTAGTAGTATATTTATATTTTACAATGCCAAATAAACTATATTGAATAAAATTGTTTTAAAAAAATTACATTTTTACAGAGTTTAGTAAGGGACTATATTTTGTGGCGGAAGGTTTTCAAGAATGAAATGAACAATTTTCATAACTCACTAGTTTTAGAGTACTGTTACTTTAGCTTCCTAATTTTCAGCGCAGACCAAACTTCTAGATAGTTTGTGTATTACGATATATTCATGATATTCTAAAAAACATATTTAAACAATATTTTGATATTTCTATCGATATATTTTGGCATATTTAGGTTATATTTCATAGAAGTTAAGAAAAAATTAACTCCAATTTTGGCCTAAAATTAGCTTATTTCATGCTATATCTCTCATTTTTGAAATGTGACCCCTACTTGTTTTACTTTTAAATAAGACATTAAATGTATGTGTATTTGTATGCAAAGTTTTGAAAAGATGACATTACTATAATTTTTTTTATTTGCGTTATAATTTGATTACTCCAAAATTTTGTAACTTCTGTTGTTGTGTTCATTGTGTACTGGCCTTTGAAGCCACCAGTAAAGCAAGAATCTTTAAACTTTGACTTAGATTTTACTTTTATAGTCACTACCTGTGTTCAACTTCATACTGTATTAAAATCATAATTATATAATTGTTGAAACCATAAATATTTGTTTAATTTCTTCCAATTATCAATTACTATGTCAAATTTTAGCAAAAATTTCAGGAAAATTATCATTTCTGTTTGAGGCCCTATATTTCCAAAAAATGGCATGTGACATGGGTCACAAATAAAATAAATGAACATTTTAGGTCCCCATCTTTATATCTAAGTGGTTTTCGGATGATTGACATTACTATTATTTCAGGAGCCAACCTCCTTATTTTAACGACTTTAAGTTCGAGGTACACCTGACAATGATACAATTGGACTGAATGCTGTTGTTTTATCTAAAAACTATAATACCCCCCAACACCACCACAATGTTATATAAAAATACACGGCGGATGACATCCATACTGCGATACAAAATACGTACTAAGATTGATTGTTATTGATCTACATTTATAGCTTTAGATAAAGGTAAAGCTATAAATGATCTTACAATAGACAGGGTTGGACAAACTGATAACAGATGCATTACAATTTTAAAGTGAAAACCTTTTATCTATCCGACTATACGTGGTATATGTAGTGATTTAGTTAAGTTGATTTACTTAACTTAATAATTTACAATTTAAAATTTTCATGGCCCCTGTGTCAGTAGTTCTTCTGTTAGGTTTAGCTCTGTCATATAGTGAACAGGCCTATTTTTCTTGGTCATGTAAAAGCTGATTTTTAGCTCACCTGAGCTGAAAGCTCAAGTGAGCTTTTCTGATCACTTTTTGTCCGGCGTCCGTCTGTCTCTCTGTCCGTCCGTAAACTTTTTACATTTTCGACTTCTTCTCCAGAACCACTGTGCCGATTTCAACCAAACTTGGCACAAAGCATCCTTAGGTAAAGGGGATTTAAGTTTGTTAAAATGAAGGGCCACACCCTCTTTCAAGGGGAGATAATAAAAAATCATTGAAAATTTGTTGGTATTTTTCAAAAATCTTCTTCTCAAAAACCGTTTGGCCAGAAAAGCTGAAACTTGTGTGGAAGCATCCTCAGGTAGTGTAGATTCAAGTTTGTTCAAATCATGATCTCCGTGGATAGGGTGGGGCCACAATGGGGGGTCAAATTTGTACATAGGAATATATAAAAAGTAAATCTATAAAAATCTTCTTCCCAGGAACCGATCGTGCAGAAAAGCTGCAACTTGTGTGAAAGCATCCTCAGGTAGTGTAGATTCACGTTTGTTCAAATCATGATCTCCGGGGGTAGGGTGGGGCTAGCTGCAGTTCTGTAGCTCCCGGTCTGAAAAAATTCGGATGGACGACCTGGGAGCTACAGGGCAACCCATTGAAAAAATTGTACATTTATTGCGCAGAAAAATTTGCGCTAGTTTTCGACCAATTAACCTTATTTATACGCAAATTCTGTGAAAACAGTTAGTACCATTATATTCTTCATGCAATTTACTACTGATATCATCTCTTCACTTGCCTCAGACTTTCTCCGAAACATACTACCGACCTCGAAAAATCAAGTATGTTGAATTTTCATCGAGATCGGGGGTCACCATTTTTACATGTAAACAAAGTGGACCATATGAATTTACGGGACTGGTGATGGTGTTGAAAAGACTATCCGAGGCAAGTGAAGAGACGATATCAGTAGTAAATTGCATAAAGAATTTAATTGTTCTAATTGTTTTCACAGAATTTGCGTATAAATAAGGTTAATTAGTCGAAAACTAGCGCAAATTTTTCTGCGCAATAAATATACAATTTTTTCAATGGGTGGCCCTGTAGCTCCCAGGTCGTCCATCCAAATTTTTTCAGACCGGGAGCTACAGAACTGCAGCTAGGGTGGGGCCACAATGGGGGGGGGTCGAATTTTTACATAGAAAGATAAAGAGTAAATCTTTAAAAATCTTCTTCTCTGAAACTGATCAACTAGGAAAGCTGAAACTTGTGTGGAAGCATCCTCAGGTAGTGTAGATTCAAGTTTGTTCAAATCATGATCCCCGGGGGTAGGGTGGGGCCACAATGGGGGGGTCAAATTTTTTACATAGGAATATATAGAGTAAATCTTTAAAAATCTTCTTCTCTGAAACTGATCAGCCAGAAAAGCTGCAACTTGTGTGAAAGCATCCTCAGGTGGTCTAGATTCAAGTTTGTTCAAATCGTGATCCCTGGTGGTAGGGTGGGGCCACAATGGGGGGGGGGGTCGAGTTTTTATTTAGGAATATATAAGGAAAAATCTTTAAAACTCTTCTTCTCAGAAACTGATTGGCCAGAGAAGTTATCACTTGTGTGGAAGCATCCTCAGGCAGTGTAGATTCAAGTTTGTTAAAATCATGATTCCCATGGGTAGGATGGGGCCACAATGGGGGGGGTGGTCGAGTTTTTATTTAGGAATATATAAGGAAAAATCTTTAAAACTCTTCTTCTCAGAAACTGATTGGCCAGAGAAGTTATTACTTGTGTGGAAGCATCCTCAGGCAGTGTAGATTCAAGTTTGTTAAAATCATGATCCCCATGGGTAGGATGGGGCCACAAGGGGGGACGAAATTTTACATGGGAATATAGAGAGAAAAGTCTTTAAAAATCTTCTTCTCAGAAACCGATCAGCCAGAAAAGCTGTAACTTGTGTGAAAGCATCCTCGGTTAGGGTAGATCAAGTTTGATAAAATTATGATCCTTATGGGTAGGGTGGGGCCTCAGTGAGAGGGGGGGGGGGTGAATTTTCACATTTGAATTTATAGAGAAAAATCTTTAAAAATCTTCTTCTCAGAAACCGATCATGCAGAAAAGCTGCAACTTGTGTGGAAGCATCCTCAGGTAGGGAAGATTCAGGTTTGTTCAAATCATGATCCCCGGGGGTAGGGTGGGGCCACAATTGGGGGGGTGTCAAATCTTTACATAGGAACATATAGGGAAAAATCTTTAAAAATCATCTTCTAAAACACAAATTGTTTACAAAAGCTCTAACTTAAGTCAGTTCAGATAGTGTAGATTAAAATTTGTCAAAATCATATTCTTCAGGAGTAGGATTGGGTCACATTTGGGGGGGGGGATTCCAATTTTACAAAGGAAAACATTTAAATTATTCACAAAAACTCAAATGTTATTACATGTATATATGGTTTTACTTATATGCAAACATTTTGACATATTGTTGATTCTTTAAAATTGTTTAGACTCTGGCCCCTGGACAATTCTTGGACCTCACAAGGGGTTCAAAATTTGATGTAGGTTTATAATCCATATATAAATAGTTGTTTAAGTCTGATCATCTTCTTGAGAACTGCAATGCTCAATATGTGATATGACTGTAAAACCATCCTGTTACCAAGGGGCTCAATGATAAACATAAGAATATGCAGGGGTTTTTTTTTTATACAGGATCTATTATATGACATTGACATATTTTGCATATGACTCCATAAAGCTGATTTTATTATGTCTATTGTTGCTCAGGTGAGCGATGTGGCCCATGGGCCTCTTGTTTTTAAATACATTCTTCTCTATTACTGGGTATTTAGCAGACAATCTGAATGCTTGGTTTTGATAAGTATCGAGGCTTCGACTCTGACAAAGTTGTGAAATTCATTACTCCGGCCATAAGTTTAAGGGTCGGACTCAATTGATTATATAGAGAAAATGCATCTAAGCTATATATTGATTATTCACTCTTGATAATTCTGTGGCAAGAGAATTTGATTGGGAATACTTTGCGTGCGCGGATCCAGAAACTTTTCGGGGGGGGGGGGGGGGTCCGAAGGATAATTGTGTTTGCCAGGGGGCTCCGAGGCATATTTGCGATAATTTTACTATGTAAATTTAATAAATTTTCATTTTCCAGGGGGGGGGGGGGTTGGGACCCCTACGACCCCCCCCCCCCCCATACTTCGCAACCGTTGAAGTATTTTGGCGCCGTCAACAATACCGCACCCAGAAAAGATGTTTATTTATTTATGATTAAGTCATGGTTAAATTTAGAGTAGTGTATTGGTGTACGTATTCAAATGGGTTGATTTTTGTTAAACAGCTCTATTTTTTGGGGCAGAATTTGGATCATTGGACTTAATCGTCTTTGATTATTCACATTTGATTGTCAACCACTGTAAATTATGTAATTGATAACGTACGGAATGCAAGTAATTTTAATTTCTGATGATGTTTGACACAACAAATCAGTTTTTTACTGATACTTTCGACCAAAAAAAAAGGAAATTTACATATACAATAAATAATTAATACTTAGAACTGGATAATGTTCAATAAATTCCAGAAGATGCTATTTGAAAGTGGAATAGAATTCTGATGTATGAATACAATGAAGTGAATCCTCCTTGCACAAGAATTATATTATGAATAATAAAGTGTATTGTACAATTTAGACCTAATGTTTCATGGTTGGTGAATTTGAAAATTTGTATGAAATACTTGCTTATTAATTGAATTAGTTAACATAAGGATTCACAGGCAAATATATTCCGTAACTTACACCAGTGCTGTTTCCGTTGGATTCTTTTTTGTTAACATTTGTCTACTGTCGTGGAGATTATTGAATTTTTTCTTTTCTCTTGCGCATCTTAGCATTGGAAGTTCTATATTGGTACACATCCTTCCTCCAAGCACTGGTTGAAATGAAATGTTTTGAAAATGTTTCTTATAATACATCACCTGATAAATTGTTGATCCTCAGACATCCGACAAAACTTTTTTTATTTATAAGTTTGCTATACTATATTATTAAAGAACGGTTATTCTGTGGATTCTTTAAGGACTGTTTTATACTTGACGACCGTTAAGGCCAAGATGGATGTGAATGTATTGTCTGGTTTTTTAAATTTTGTTTTCTTTGTTCTTTGGAAGAGAAAATAGGTTAATTTTTAGTGATGCATTCAAGTACAGGATTTTACCAAGCCCTTAAACGATTAACTAAGAAGACTCAGAAATCAAAAATTATCATTTTTTAATCAATGTGTATTGTGATCGAATAAAAAAAAGATATTCCCTTTTTTGACTATTTACTGATACAAACCCACAACAGAAATTACAATTAATTATTGAAAATATTCAAAAGTTATATCAATTCAAAAAGCCATGTTTTATATTTCCAAGAAAACTAATTTGTGTTTTTTTATAGGAGAAACTACTCAGTGACTGTAAAATATTTGTATATGACAGCCCGATTAAGTGATATCGCACCTTGCTACATTGCTCTGTTTCGTATTAAAATTGATAAATGTCATAAATAATCTGCCCAATTTAACGAATATTTCAACATATTTAATAGTAGTGAAAAATAATTTTAGTTTTGGAAGCAAATAAAACCCACCTATCATATGACACTGTATAATTGTATTGATTAACTTTGGATGGTTGTTTTTATACTGAATATTGATAACACGGTTTCAAAGAAAGCTTTTTGTCTACCATATGTGTCTTGGCCTGAAATATATTAATATGTATTCTCGAAGATGTAACACTTCAACAAGGAATCAAAAGAGGACATGTACAATATATAAATATCCAAGCATATGTATTCCATTATCTTTTAAAGTTAATATATAGATAAAGTGTATATAAGATAATTGAAGATTCTCAATATACCTATGAAAAGTCAAGATCTATTAAATAAGGATAACACTCAAAATCTTTTTATAATCTTTTATTATTAGGAAATCAAAAGTGCTATCAACAATATTATGGAGATAAGTGGAAAAAATATGTTGCCATATCACACGCTAAATGTTTTGTTCTTGTTACATTATTTTATTTGTTAATGGTATATAAGATAACGTAAGATGTTCCATATTTGTTACACCTTTAAAAAGATACTGGCTCTGGGATACATGTTAACAAAAAAATAAAAACTCAGTATCTTTTCTAAATCTGTTATTACTAGAGAATCAGAACTTTTATCAACACCGTCCGCCAATACACAGGAAGTCATAGTCTCTGAACCTCATCCTGTAATCCCCACTGGTCAATCCCCTTCTGACGTCACAGATTCTGATCCGGGCACTGTAGACATGTACGTATTGGCACTTCGGTATATTGCTGTAAAGTTCTGATAACTGTGGATAGTGTATATTTTTACTCGGATCATCTTATTTGACCATACAAGATATATTTTAAATTTTAATTTCTTCTTTACACACTAGTGAGAAGAAAGAAGACGTGGGCAAGACAAGTACTGTAATACCAGCTCTTACTGGTGAACCTGGGAGTGTGCCCAATTCAGAAGACAACAACCGGTGGCCACTTGGACTAAATATAACAATAATTGTCTTTGTTTTATTCGTCGGGGTCGTTGTCATAATTGGTGCTGTGTACAGGCGATCAAGATCAAGGAGGACAAATAACGTATCGTATTCGGGTATAAATGTCGACAATAACAAAACCATAGTTCACAATTACTACAACTGCAATGTACAAACTGGAAATAAGAACTCTATGAACATCCGTTTGTCTGTTTCTGAAAGTGAGAGTGCAGGACCAACAGATGAAGAGCCTGATTCTGAAAGAGGGAGTGCAGGACAAACATGAAGATTAAACCGGAATGTGGTCTAACTATATTTGTGGTATTTGCATTCCTGACATTAATGATATAATGGTTAAAGACATGGACTTTTGTGCATTATATCTTTAAATGTCACTACTTAAGACACCTGTTACAGTGATTTAATGGCATGTATGTATAGTGTGAAGAGCAGTAAGATCTCAGTAATGATCTCCGTTCTTTTGATTAAGCTCATGATATTAATCCTTACCTTGGGATCAACTTGTATTAAAACTGATGTTGGAAAAATTTTCAGAATTTCTCCAAGCTTTCTTTTGATAAACAACAATCGAAAATAATGTATTGGATTAGCCTCGCACAATTGTTAGTCTATATTATTATCCAGTCACTAGGCAAAATGTCCACAAGGAATTAATACTTGTAGTAGCCTTTTGTGAATAAAAGAAAAGATCACATGGAAGGTTGCATATGATAAATCTTTGTATCCCACTATAAATTGTAAATTATGAGCCCAGCTGTGACATATTAATTTAGGTTTAAAAGTACACACACGTTAATGACATACCTAAATTCTCATTGTATTAAGGTTTGAAAGTATACAATTTTATGACATAATTACCTATTTGTATTTCTATTGTTATATGTTAACTTGCCCATGTGCATGGGGTATCTGTACTTATGTCTGAATGAAGGTGCTTAAGATTAGTCGAATTCTGTTAATTCATGAAGTGAAAGGCAAGTTTTTGGTATAGAAAAGCATTGCATGTAACATATCATTTATGAAATGGTACTGATGGTCATGCTTACGAAGTCTTCGATGAACACAAATTTTAAAGTTTCCATTTATCAAAAAAGTCTTTTCGTGTATCGACCTCATGTACATGTATTTGCAGCTGTCTAAATATCATATTTTGGTAAATGAATATTTCCTATGTTTCGTACTTTTTTAACAATAAAATTTGAGTAGTGTTTGGAATGTTCGAGTATTTCTTGTAAATTTTAACTGAATGTTCTGAAGGAACATTTCAAGCCTAATTGCTTTTAAATGTGAAGCATTTGATTATTTTCCCTTCTAGTGTACGTATACGAACTAGAATTTTTTCTCGATAACAATCGTTATGGTATTGCATCATGTATTACTTTACCACATACTGTAAACCATCTCCGCTATGTCTTACACTGTGCATGTGTTACCAATTTGAATGCTTTATGTTTGTATCAGTTGCGTGTTGAACACAACATGAATTTATGCTTTTTTATTTATGTCGCTTTCACTATCGATGTCTTCCTCTTAGTACATCCCGGAAAGCGGATCGGAATTCTGAACTGCTGAAATTGTACAAGAACGGATTCAAAGTGGAATTGAAATAAGTCAACCAAAATACTACAGAATACATTACATCCGACACTAAATCCGGGCGAATCGCCGTGACGTCATAAACAACATGGAACGGAACCCAGCAGACGAGATAACCAACGATAATGTAGGTCAGTGTGATGAACACTCTAGCGTCTTTGTTAGCTTTTGTAACCGGAGACTTTTGTTTGACTGTATTACGGTCCCCCTTTTTAGGCTCTTCAGAAGTACCAGGCGACGAATCAAAAAAAGATTCATCTTTATTCAAAATAGGTACTTGCAATTGGTTGCTAACATCATTATCGCATGCATATGAAACAGACGGAATGTTGTCCGTTTCGCTGCCCTGGCAGTTGTTTACTACAGACGTGATTTGTTGGCGCTGACTTGCCTTAGAGGCAGTCACGCCGCTTCTTTTGTTTTCGGCCATGGCTACCTTTCTTTGACGACGGACGACAAAGAGCACTCGGAGGTAGCATCCGAATAGAACAAGGAACGACCCGTGATGTCCGAGGACCCCGATCACGATGACCATGACCTTGTTCAAGGACGGATCCCATATACAGACGTCGTCTGCTACGTAGTTCTGAACTCGATCTAACACACAGGGTGGAAGCCACAACACCAACGTAAACAACCTAAAACAGGAAATTGGAATTTTTCTTAAAGGAAAGGCGACAATAAAAAATCTAGTATTATTTTCAATCAATAATTGAAAAATAAATAAAACATTCTTTTTAATTTGATTTCTTTATCGTTATCTTTATAGATTTTGTCTTACTCTACAGAAAGGGTATTAACATATTAAGTGCAACACATCTTATTTTAAAAAATTCATCCAACAAAAAGATTAATCTCATATGGAATATATGGTCTGAATACTCCAATAATCTTATTTTCTCATTTATCTTGTAAACTATCACGGCATCTTCTTTTACCGTTATCATCACATTACTGCTCGTAATGAACAATTCAGAGCTTTCAACTTCATAAAGAAAGCTTTATCATACAAAAACTCACAGCTTGTATGCATTCCGTTGGTGGATCCGAAAACCAATCAATAAACATATTTATTGTTCAACATTGGTTTTGGTTTGTTATATGCAAGCCGTAATTTCTGTAGATTATTAGACTGCCTTAAAGCCCCCACAATCCCTAACCACCCATCCCCCCCCCCCCCCCCCCCCCAAAAAAACAAAAAAAAAACAAAACCAAAAAAAAAAACACTCGCTTTAAAATTCAAAGAGTGATAAACAGATAATAAATTCTTTTTAATTAAAAATACATTTTATGGCTTAAAATCGTCCAAGTGTTGGCGATGAATTGACAATAATTATCAATTATCAACTGAACTTCACTCGTGTCCTAAGATAAAAGCGATGTACACGGCCGCTCATTAAACTACAAGGATATATTTAATTTTACCTCATTGGAAGTAGGTTTTGAAATGTTACTCAGTTATTCATAATGAAGGAAAACTGGTGAAGGATGAAGGAGACAAACAAAATGTGCCGAAAACCAGAATGAAATGCGTTTTGTACTTATATTTTCATTGAAATAATATCAGTAATTTTTTAACAAATTTATATCAAGATCGCTGTGTCATTTTCTAGATAAAAGAATTTGGTGACGAATATAACGCAAGGTCGAGTCTGAATGTCGGTCAAATTGATCGCCGCTAAAATCCTTTTCATTTTAATCAAATACAAGTTAATTCTTATTGTCTTAATTTTTGGGTAGACGTCAGCTTCTCTTCCTGTAAAACTTTGTTAAATGAATGATTTAGGTATAAACAAAATAGTGCCAAACAAGAATCATTCGCAACTAATAGCACATTGTCAAAATTTCTATGCTATGTAATCTTGCTAATCTAAAGACTTTTGTTTGTTGTATCACGTGACTCAAAAAAGACCGAGCAGTCACGCAAAGAAATCTGGAACCAGAGCAGTCAAGCAAAGCTATTTCAACGTGACTCAACGTTGATGTTTAGAGACAACGTTAAAAAATCCCATCTTAGTCTATTGCTTCAACATTTATTTTAAATCCGTGATTACACACCGTTATAGCTATAGAAATAATGAAATTATGAAATATTTTGCATTATTCAGTACAGTTGGATTTGATAGTGAAACAATGTTGAAACAATGTTTAGTGTTTAACAACAGACAATAGTCTTTAGGAACCTCTTTGCTAAAACCAGGGACCTCACTCTATAGATTTGTAAACATTTCTTTTGTAATTTCGTAAAACTGCAAATTTCTAAAACTATCACTCTTTCAACTCCATTTTGCATATTGGAAGTGTGAGCTTTTATAGACAAAGTCACAATGCCAAACCGAGAGGACAGATCGGCTTCATCTAACGTTGTATATGCTTAGTAACACAAAATGTAAATCAGTTATTTCAATTTAGATTTAATGGGGGAAATTAAAAAAAAAAAACAGTTTTAGTTGTTAACCCAATGTTGTGTTAATAATGTGCCATTGTCCATGCTGTTTGTTCGGATGCAAAACGTAATTTTATTTTTATGAATGAGACCTTTTAAGATGAATGCAAGTGTTTACTGCTAGAATGCTGTAAATGCAAGATAACTATTCAATTAAAATATGTCTCACAATACCATTCACTTGATATTCAATTTAAAATAAAAAGATTCTTTTTACCTTTGAAGAACAAAAACAATAGGAATAAGGACATCATATACAAATAACATGATATATGTGTAGACAAGTGTGCTATTAAGCATAATTATTTCCCATTATATTTTAACTACGTTCTTATATATTTTCCGGTTAATGTTTGATTATATATCTTATCTGGATCCAGAACTCCAGATAATATATAGAATCAGTGAGGCCATACGAATGTTGTTACATCGCATGTTTTCCTTCTTTTCTGATTGATTTCCTCTTTCTCTGAAACTTCATTGTTACAGGCTACTGTTGCCTTTTTTGTCCCCGAATAAATGATGAAATGCCATGGTGTTGTCTATGAGCTCGGTTACAAATAGCATCGCCCGTAGGATTTGCCATGGCCTATTGACAACATAAAGTTTTACAAGACGAAAGGTAACAGTAGCGATGAGAGACGTAGAAGAACTAAAGAAGTAGCTGCAGGACTTAAAACTACAGATGGCCCAGATGAAGAAGGATGAGGAGCCAAAGTTTCTGTTTAGTCCAAAGCAACGAAAGATTGAGAAGTTTTCTGGTAAAAGTGATGATCAGACTGTATATGACTTTATTGATGTCATTAGTCGAGTATCAGATACCAGGCCTATATCAGGAGAGAAAGTTGACTTTCTTATCAGCCATTTTGAGGGCCCAGTCCGCGAAGAAATAAAGTATCGTCATCCAGCATCAAAGAAGACCCCAAAACAGATTCTTGACATTTTTAGAGAAACATTTGGTGAGAGGGCAACGCCTTCGGAACTAACTTCGGATTTCTATGGGACGAAGCTTAAAGCAAAAAGACGGACAATCACTTCTGGAATTTTGTTATGTCCTAATGAATTAGCTAGATAGGATTGTCAAGGTGGACAATTAGCTTGTGTCCGAACCTGTAAAGATGCTAATGAACCAGTTTGCAGAGAATGTAAATGACACGTGGTTGCGCTGCATGGAGCTGAAGAAGTTGGTCAGGGTAAAATCAACTATCCTTTACAGATCTTCGCGAAAAGGCAATAGGGCTTTCCATGGAACGCGACGTAAGGAGGTCAGCTCACATAGGAAACGAGAAGTCCCCGTTTTTGCAATGGCCTCCTCAACTGAAATTGCAGAATTCATGAAAGAAATGAAGGAGGAACTTCCAACGTTGCGATCTGAAATAAGAAGCATAAAGGAGAAGAAGGACGTAGAAAAAAGGGACGTAGGTGCTATGGCTTGCACGAGATAGGATACATCAAGAGAAATTGTCCTAAAGCACGTTTAAACTCCAGAAACCTATTGACGGGAGCCAGCCACTAGGTAGTGATTTGTATGATAAGGCTCACTGAGTGGGAAGTGTCCAACTGTTGAGAATAAAATTGCTGATACAATGATTCCTTGTTTGTTGGACACTGGGTCAATAGTTAGTACTATCAGTGAGTCAATTTTTGTGCAACATTCCCATAGATCGATCGATACTTATAACACTCCGTGCAGCCAGTGGACTGGAAACCCCGTATATCGGGTTCATAGAGTGCGAAATATTTATGAAATCCATAAACAAAATGAATGAGAATTCTCTTTGTCAATGGTACTCCGGATAATCAGGATGTCCCTGGTATACTGGGCATTAACATTATCAAGAGCGTCGAGAACTCTTCAAGAAAAAGTTTGGTTCCTCGTATCTTACGCGTGCTGAAAAAGAAATCATTGTACAGAATTGGATTTCAGCAAGAAGAGTGGCAGTCCAGAATGAAGGGGTTCGCAACACGTGCAGGAAGGTAACGTGTGCCAGCCAACTGTATTTCCGTGGTTAAAGTCATTGGACCACTTCAAGATGTAGTAGGAGCTGATAACAACAAGGACGTTTGTATTGAACCATTATCTCACAGACAACACGTTATTCTGATTAATGGTGTTACTTCCGCCTCAAAATTCAGAGTCTATCCTGTACAAATTGCGAAGTTGGGAAACAAAAACGTCTGGTTGAACACAAACAGTAGACTAGGAACTATCAGCGAAATTATGATAGAACCCAATCCGAGTTCCAGAGTCGACAGCAAAGACCACAAAGTGTGAATTAACTCAGTTCATTTCTTGGTTTCTCCAGCTACTACCGACGGTTCGTCCCTCACTTTGCTCAGGTCGCTAAATCCCTCTGTGAACTGATATCGGAGGCCAACAAGGTGAAAACAAGTAAGACCAAGAGTAACCAAGTTATGCAATCATCGTGGAGTAGTGCCTGTGGCAAAGCCTTTATTGAATTGAAGGATAGGCTGACTTCGAGAAGTGTACTGGGTTACTAGTATGCTGACTTCACTAAACTTTTCATACTGGAGACAGATGCAAATTTATAAGGGCTTAAGCGGTTTTGATGCAAGACCAGGAAGAGAGTAGGCGTGTTATAGCCTATGCAAACCATACGCTTCACAAAGCAGAGAGAAATGATGCAAATTACAGATCCGCAAAGTTGGAATTATTAGCGGTTAAGTGGGCGGTGACGGAGAAGTTTAAAGATTATCTGCTTGGGTCCAATTTCCAGATAATTACTGACAACAAACCACTAAGCTGCATCCAATGCAGTGCGAAACTTGGAGCAACGGAAGAGCGCTGGATTGCACAACTGGCCAGGAAAGTTAAACTCGGCTGCTGATGCTTTGTCTCGGATGCCTATATGTAGTTCCCATCTTTTGGATATAATAAACTCTGGCACCAGAATTGACCCTGCAGTCCAAACGGTAGCACTACAGTCTGCAATCTGATGCATAGAAGAGGAAGGAATTGCTCATCTTGCTGTGAATTGTGATTCTTTGTATAAATTTCCCAAGTCCGACAGTGAAGAAGTAGCTCGTATGCAAAAAGAAGACCCAAACATCAGCAGATTCTTGAACAATTTCACCAGAAATAAGAAACCCAGCAAGAAAGAGAGAGTCTTGGAGGCGAGGGTTGTTATCAACATGCTTCGTCAAAGAGACAGGATATTTCTAGATGGCAAACAAGTGTTATACCGTACAGTAAAAGACCCACAGGCTGGAGGCTTGAAGCAACTTGTTCTACCAGGATGTCTGCAAGAGCACACACAAGCGGGACACTAAGGAACCGAGCGGACAGTAGGACTGATACATTCCAGATTCTATTGGACTGGTATGCATGCAGATATTACTTACTTTTTTTTAAGGCATGTGAACGCTGTTGCATTTCCAAACAACCTCAGCCCAAAGTTAAAGTTCCTAACATCTACCTGCCTCCAAGCCAACGAATTGTTAGCTATGGATTCACTAGGTTAGAAAAGGCTTCAGATGGAAGAGAGAATGCCCTGGTCATTACTGACGTATTCTAAAAGTTCACAGTTGCATTCCAACCAGGGATCAAACAGCAAGTACTACTGCTAAAGTCTTGCTCCGTGAGTGGTCCTTGAAGTATGGGATACCAGATCGCTCTCACTCAGACCAACGGGAGGAACGTTGAGTGACACCTTATTCAGGAGTTATGCAAGATATACCAAATTAAGAAAAGTCATACCACACCGTATCAACCCGCAGGCAATGGCCAGTGTGAGCACTTTAATGGGACACTACACGACCTGTTAAGATAACTCACCATTACGCAAAAACGTAAATGACCTGACCATTTGCCCTCTTATAGAGCTCTTATTCTGGTATAACTCAACAGTGGATGCCTCAACGGGATTCGCTCTTTTCTTTCTCATGATGGGCAGACTTCAAGGTTACCAGTCGATACTATACTCAACCTTGTGGAGGAGAAACAGAATGGTTCATTGACTGATTACGTAGAACACAATGTTGAGCGTTTGAGGTATGCGTAGCGACAAGCAGGGTAGCAACTCAAGCGGCCCACAGCAGGAAGAGGACGGTTGAAGCAAACAATGAGCAGGCAACTTAGAACTTGGAACACTTGTAATGATTCGTAATCGTGTCACAGGAAGGAACAAAATCCAGGATGCATGGAGCGAACACGACTATGAACTCATCAGACGGATTGACCCTGAGAGGCATGTGCATGAGATTCGTCGGAATGACAACCCAGAAGATGTCAGGATAGTCAACCGCGTACACCTGAGAGAAAAGAATGTGCAAATGAGATTTGAACGGAAACATGGATGAATACAACAACGCCAATGGCCAGAAACATAGAAAATAACCACCAACTGTGGTCCACAAATCCGACACAACTGACAGTAGCGGAAGCTCATCAGACGAATAACTGTATTATCGACGTGTCAACCCTTCGGTTCCAACTACGACTGGCAGCCTTCGTAGAAGCAAGCGTAAACCAGCAGGGAGACACCGTAATATTCACCACTTACCGCGGAGTGTTCTGCAGCATACGTAATTCCTAAGCATGGTGAGACTACACTTTGAAAGTGGAAATTTTGGCTAAATGTTGGTTTTCCCTTCAATTTTTGCAGTTGTCATCAGTTGATATGTACTATTAATTTTTTTGATTTTTTAGAAAAGCATAAGCATGTATTTTTGTCTTAGTGTATATTCAAATCATATGGGTTTACATGTACCCGTATACACTGTAAAGCGTAGTCAAATTGGTTCTAGTCTTCGTAACAAGAGACATTATACATTTATTGCATGAACGTTCGGGAGATATGAAGATTTATTCCTCCAGAAAAATAATATTTCCCTCGGGCGTTGCCCTCAGGAAATATGATTTTCGCTTGGGGAATAAATCTTCATATCTCCAGAACGTTCATGCAATAAATTGTGTATTATACCGAACAACAGGTGACATTTTAGAATACATCAAGTTCTAATCGTTTTTTAACTCTCGTAAAGCAAAAACGTAGTAAATGTTAACTGATTTCTTTCTGTTAGTTTTCTGATATAGAAATTATTTAAAATGTTGATTTAATCCAATAAAATTTTAGGATTTATTATTTGGATTATATCGTTTCCTCATCCTCGGGACTTTTCATACGCTTTCAAATGAAAATCCACGTGGCTTCAACAGGGGTTGGATACGATGACGATGACAGGGAAATAAAAGTTTTATTGCCCTGACACGTGAATATCTAGAACCAATCAGATAACGCGTTATATAGAATTATTATAATGAGGTATCATAATAATCTATAGCAGGGGAGAATGTAGACAAGTGTGCTATTAAGCATGATTATTTCCCATTGTATTTTTAACTACGATTTATTATTTTCCGGAAAATGTTTGATTATCCTTATCTGGATCTGGAACTGTAGAGAATATACTGGTATAATCAGTGCCGCCATACAGATATTATAACATCGCATGTATACCTTCTTTTCTGATTGATTTCCTCTTTCTGAGAAACTACATTGTTACAGGCAACTGTTGCCTTTTTTGTTCCCGAATAAATGATGAAATGCCATGTTGTTGTCTATGAGCTCGGTTACATATTCTAGATACCAATATATTGAAGAATAATCTGAAGCCGACAAACGTTGTAGGCAACCTTCTTGGAAGTTAAAATGAGGAAAAAGATATACGACATAGAAGAAACTAAGATAGAAAGTTGCATAAATTGTAAATAATGATAACCATGCTTGCGATGTTTCATATTTTTATTAATGATCTGGAAAGCAAAGCCGGCGTTCTGTAAACCTTTATTTATTTTGTTAAACATGTAATTCAGTTTTAATAACGTCATCTTAGAATAATGAAGATTGAGAAGAAATAAATGTACATTTAATACCCTACACATGGGAATAACAGAAGGATTAACTGGTACAACATTAATATCAACCACGTAAGCGATCTCCCATTGAGGGACCCATGTTATTTTGAAGAACATTAACTCTTAACTGTAATAAGTCGATCATATTAGATACTGATCAGTAGCAAATCGTTAAATTTAGTTGACAACTTTGTTACGAATATTTCTACTTTGCAAAGTGGTCTACTAGCATATCACCTATATGAAATTATCATGAAGGATTAATTCTAATAAGACCAACTTTCCTTTTCCTTTTCTATTTTAAAAAGAGTATCATCAAATTGCGAAAATACAATATTACAATCTTATGGTTGAAAATGACTTATAACATCAAACCAATTATTTCAATGTATTTTACATCAAGTCAAACACCTTCAAAAATAAACAACATAATAGATATTACCTAAAAATAAAATAAAATATAGTGGTAATATAAAATACATGTAATTAAAAAATAACAACAATGGTGGTAAAGTTAAATAGAAGGTTACAATATCATATTGATGGAATTATAAATCAAACGTGTTCTCTGACACACTGTATCAATCAAATTACTAGTATTGTAATTTATCTATACCTTGAGTATTTGCATTATTCAAAAACATAAAAAGCATAAATTTGTGATCCGATCATTTAAATCATTACAGACGTTCATTAAAATAATTAATCCTTTCCCATTCGCACCGGTCAAATCTGACCTGTAAGATACTATTGACGTCAATATAGTTTCGTTTATAGTTGAAAGATGTTAAGTCAAATGTATAAAGGATCAAAATGTATATGTTTCAAAGAATTGTGACGTCTTTCAAAACATATTCATAAATAATATTTTTGTATTTAGGTTTCCATAATCCATTCATACGTGATTTTTAAGAACAAATTTTCCCTAAATAATGAGTAAAAAGTCCAAACGTGAAAAGGTTGATAAAGATGGAGACATTGCAATGTCTGACAAAAGTCCTGGGTTTGGCGCTATGTTATCGGAGACTTGTTTGTCAGTACTGGGCTTTGCCAAAAAACCTGTTCTTAAGGTTGCATAAAACTCCAAGAAATCTCGTTTAATTTCTGTTGTGTCACATTTTGTCATTAATAGCATATCATTTCCATCTAGCGTAAAGACCTACACTCTGAAAATGAGAAAGACACAGATTCTCTACATTTTGCCAACTTGGTGTGTCTAACTGTAGCGGATTGTGTTATATTTGGTATTCATTCTCGGTATTTGTATTACAAAAGTATATGTAATCTAGTCAGTCTCTTTACGTCCTAAAACTCACAATCTCCCAAACGCGTGGAGTGAGATTTGTCAATATTCATGTCAAATATCAATATACAATGTCCGTGTTCCTGCTAAAGCCACTAAATCGTTCTTTGTTAATATATCTAACATTAAAAGTTCTCATTACCTTGCATCAGTATTTTACTTTAGGGTTTTTTATTACATCTTATCATTTTTTAAATTTTAATCTTACTTTTTAATTATAAACAATACACATATATTTTTTTTACTTTTTCAGTTAACAGTCCGTCTTTGATATTTGTTGTAAACGGAATATTCTATTCGGGTCGATAAAATCTGAAATGGTCGATAAAATCTGAAATGATACTTTTCCCTAAAGAACTGTATAATATACACTGTATATATAATACGTTGAAGAGACTTGTTATATACATTGTTAAAAAACGGACCTTACCTAATTGCAACTTCTATATATTGAAAAATTGTGAATGCCAACTGTTAATCCCACCCCATTATCTTTCAGTTAAAAAAATGACAAAGAAAGTTGACCACATTTCTCAAAGTATGCAATATACTGAATTTATTTTCAAAATTTACTTACCAGACTCCAGCCACCATACCAATAGCTTTCTTTGTGTTGTTGTGCGACTTGTAATGTATGGGCCAACTCACTGCCCAGAACCGGTCAATGGAGATAATGCAGAGAGTAAAAACCGACACGAACGTCATTCCGTAGTCAAAGAAAATCCAAACACCGCACATGATCCGCCCGAACGGCCAGTACCCCAAGATGTTGTCCAATGTGTAAAAACTCATGGCGGTGACGGCAACCAAAACGTCTGTCAGAGCCAGATTGACCACGTAGATGTTAAAGACGGTCTGAAGGCGCTTGTGGCTTTTGACGGCCATGAGAACCAGAATGTTACCAAAAATAGTCACCGAAACAATCAGGTAGAGGAACACACCAAGCAAGATCTTGCTCCAGTGTACACCCGGGCTCGGCTCGTCGGGTTTGGATACATTCATGGTATGGTTCCGACAGGTTGCTATGCTCTGTGGATTATAAGCCTAGTACTGCGAGATATATAGCGTCCCGGTTATATTCAAGTAAATTATGTCAATACTCGCTGAACACTATTCAGGCATACATCATATAGGGATATTCAGTAGTGTTATTCATAAGGTTTCATTTTCAGATTGAGCAGACTAAAAGCTTTTTTGTTTAATCATGGTTTTGATGTGTATGAAATATGAAAAAAGATTTAAGAAGCCTAGATTAATTAAAATGAAAACTGTTACAATGCCTGATCATCGCCTCAGTATTACGCAATCACCCAACCACAGGCAAATTTCCTCTCTATTGTCAAAAGTACTTTAAATATTTAAGAGGGCTCGATGGTCGTGGCCATTTTAAAACTGTATTAATCTCATTTAGAAGAAGAGCTCTATATAAATATATAGAAAAATACCCAAATTTAAAAGGTAAAATATATGGATTTTTTCTTTACTAAATAGTAGTTTATAGCTAAACAAATAATATCATAAAATTTCAGGTAGATAAGATGGTTAATTGGTTATCCATCTAGCCTTCTTAACCTATAATCTACTAAAGCAGGCTACTCGCCCTACCACTCGACTGTATAGGGATATACTAGTACAACTACTTATGACCATCATAGCTAAGGAAGAGGGGGCAATATTGTGTAAAGGACGATTTATTTTTGAAAAAAATAATATTTTCTGACAATTATGTCCATGGGCCGGAATCTTTTACATTTTTCATATAGAATTACTTACACACAGGCGCTTACATAACGTCGACCCCCCCCCCCCCCCCCCCCCCCACCCGCCGCGTACCCTTCCCAACACACACACATATTGAAATAACAATGAATAATAAGGAAACCTAAATATATTATATATATGTACATGTAATATAAACTGAGTTGGAACAGTTACCGCTTTTTTCAAAAACCTTGAGTAGCAAGCATTGCAAAAAATACATAATCCACGTCTGACAAAGGTTTTTTATATACATGCATTTTTACCGCAATGATTACTCTGCTTTTTTGGCTTAAATCAAATACATGTGTCAAAAAAGCATTTAATTGTTTATATTTACATCTCTCTTGGTCATCATCATCATTATCGATTTATTAGTACGTTAGATAGAAGGAACAGCCAATTTTTTCACATATTCATGTATTGAGAAGTTTGAGTCAGTCCGTGCCGACCGTGCTCTCAATGTGGTTAAGGGGGATGTGCGGCCATCTTGTACATTTGAGGATAAGAATGTAAACATTTCTTTAACTGGATTGTTTCTGCCCGAAACTGGCCAAAACTGTTGTCAAAAGATATAAAAGCAATAAATATGAGATTCTACATGTTGTTTTAATGGCAAATTATGCCTACAAGAACAGGACAATGAATTTTTAATCACTCAAAACAGCTGTCGAACTGCGCAGCGGCAGACTTATTTAGAAGTTTTAAAAAAACTGAAAAAATATGAAGGGGGCTAATTGGTGTCCTCTCTTCAACCATTTGTTGTGAAAATGTTTGAATCTTGCACATTTATATTGTAACTTTGTCTCAAAATAGGGTACCCTATTTTTATCAGTCAGCATGAGATCTATTTTTAGAACAAGAAAAATCCAGTCTATACTTAGAACTCCTGTGTCTATGGAGACACACTGACGTTATATTTTCATAGAAAACAATAAAATAATGTCAATTCAAAACACTCCATGTTGAATTTGATATACATCTTTTGGATACAGAACGTGTGGCGTTACATTTTGAGAATTACAATCAAAGCACTGAAAGTACTAGAAAGCGGTTAGCAAGCTTGTT
>WFKH01003881.1:10951531-10976639 GCA_016163765.1 Magallana hongkongensis | reverse complement strand
ATGATTTTCACAACTTTGAATCTTCACTACCTGAGGATGCTTCTACACAAGTTTCAGCTTTCCTGACTGATTGCTTTCTGAGAAGAAGATTTTTAAAGATTTACTCTATATATTCGTATGTAAAAATTCGACCCCCCATTGTGGCCCCACCCTACCCCCAGGGGTTATGATTTTCACAACCTTGAATTTACACTACCTAAGGATGCTTCCACATAAGTTTCAGCTTTCCTGGCCAAATGGTTCTTGAGAAGAAGATTTTAAAAGATTTACTCTATATATTCCTATGTTAAAATTCGACCCCCCCATTGTGGCCCCTCCCTACCCCCGGGGGTCATGATTTTCACAACTTTGAATCTACACTACCTGAGGATGCTTCCACATAAGTTTCAGCTTTCCTGGCTGATTGCTTTCTGAGAAGAAGATTTTTAAAGATTTACTCTATATATTCGTATGTAAAAATTCGACCCCCCATTGTGGCCCTACCCTACCCCCGGGGGTCATGATTTTCAAAACTTTAAATCTTCACTACCTGAGGATGCCTCTACATAAGTTTCAGCTTTCCTGGCCTAATGGTTCTTGAGAAGAAGATTTTTGAAAATTTCTTGAAATTTTTCAATAATTCTTAATTATCTCCCCTTGTAAAAGGGCGTGGTCCTTAATTTTCACAACTTTGAATCTCCTTAGCCTAAGAATGCTTTGTGCTAAGTTTGGTTGAAATTGGCCCAGTGGTTCTTGAGAAGATGTTGAAAATGTGAAAAGTTTACAGACAGACAGACAGACGGACAGACAGACGGACGACAGACAAAATGTGATCAGAATAGCTCACTTGAGCTTTCAGCTCAGGTGAGCTAAAAAGGATTCGCAAAATTTAAAAAGGATTGCTAATTCTGATGTTTGACATATTCCCTATTGAATTGGACTCTTTGATCACAGGCGCCTGATGTTAAAAATATTCTTTGAATAATAAGAGCATCCCCTGTATAATAATAATAATTATTATAGTACTGGGGATAATCTTATTATTAAAAGAAAAATTGTTAACGTCAGGCGCCTGTGACTTAGATGTTGAGAGGGCTGGATGGTCGTGGTCATTTTAGACTATATTAATCTCCTTTAGCAGAAGATTTTACTACAAAGATAAAGAAAAATATTAAAATTTTAAAGTTAAAATATACTAGTCAAAATTTCTAACGCCCCAGGCAAGTGTTTGTATCACACTGTTCCTAATTCTTATTATTTTGACCATAACAATGATTAAATTTAAAGAATAAAGAATAACAAAGCATTTTTTTTTTAAATCAATCAAAATTTATTTAAGGGCTTAATGAAAAAATCAAGAAGGTACAGGTACCCTACGAAATAAAAATCACAACATTAATACCTCGTGCGTTCCCCATTCACACTAATAACAGCATCTCATAGAGATCCCACGATTGAATAAAAAAACCTTTGTGGAAGGTTATTCCATTTGTTTATGTGGTCTAATTCAGCAAAATTCGGATGCTGAGGAACTGTCTTACTCTTGTAATTATCTCGTCCCATCCATATACAGGCCATTAATGTGTTCTAAAAATGTGCCGTGCAGTTGCGCGTGCTGTGCGATGTCTATCAGAAAGGTGAGTTACCCAAATGTAGCGGTTATGTTGACGTGTCCTTACATGACGTTTTGGCCTTCATGGTAGGTCTTCAACACTTCCGGTTGCCTTGGATTTCCGGTCAAGCCTTAAAATGATTTTGTGGTGTTTGTTAAAAAATCTAGCGATCTGTGATGAATATTTTGAATTTAGAATAGCTGTTTTATTGTTTAGGACATCGTTTTTAAAGGTTAAAAGTAAAAAAAAGAAGCAAATATTGGGAAAGGAAACAAACCTATTGTGAACCGCGCTCTGCTCGGACCACGCCAACTGATCTTGAAGGTTCCTGGGCAGACATGGTTTTATGTTTTTTATAAGCAGTTAAAGCATGGAATCGATCGAATCGAGTCGTTTTGAAAAACACATCCGAAAAACATGTCGAACACGCGCTCCACGCTTTTTAACAAATACGGTCATGGTCGAGTAATTACTTACTCGATTACAATTTTTTGGACATTAACAGTTGAGCATTTTAAACAGCAGTCGATAGTGGCAACTACTTAAAACTGATGTTAAAGTTTTCTAAATAATAAAAAATAAAAGTGGGGCGTTAGAAATTTTGACCAGTATATAAGGAATTTTCATTTACTAAATAATAAATAAAGAAGATGTTGCAGAAAGGCGAAAAGGGAAGATTATTGAGGTTTTACGTCCGTGCGGTTTTATTCAATGTCGAAAAGTGACCGACACGGGGACGCGTACCCTGTTTGTCGAAAATACAATTTTGTAAAAATTGACCAATGAAATTCTTTTTTTAAATTATTCTTTTGTTTAGGGGTGTAAAAGTCACAAGCGCACATGTGTTCATACGAAGCGCGCATGATGATGGTTAATTGATTACATAACAATTTGACAACACATTAGAAGTGATAGAAACTCGGACTATACTTAATCCGCACACAAAAGCTAGGTGGCTTTGAGCAATCTAATAAAATCCTTGTTCATTAACTTTTTCACCTATACAATTTACCTAACAGATCAATTATACTTACTAGAGCAATAGATGACAAAACATAAAAGACATAGATTTTAGCAACCTTGATAGAAGGTAAATAATTGATGTAATTTTACATAACCTTTACTTCAAAAAGTAAATTGAGACATGCCATCGGATTAACAGCAGAATTTGATAGCTTTACTTATATGTTATTAACTTCTTTTTTTTTTTTATTAATCAAGATATTCAACAATATAATTTTAGTTAATTTGAAAACAAGTTTTCCTCACGACAATATTGCTTCATCGCTGATTCATACTATTTTGTATGACTTTTTGCTTTAAGTACCTGTACATGTATCTTTAATACGGCATATTTTCCTTAAAAAAAAAATACACTAATTTTCTTGATTGATGCGTTCGTTTTTTTTTACAATCCCTTGTTCAGTAGAAGATGTTTTCAGTTCATGTTATAACGTGGACTTTACAGAGACACAGTAAGTTACGATGAAAATAAAAAGTACATAGGAAATATATATCAAACTGACAAGCGTTTTATTAACTTTATTCCGACATTAATAAGTTTCAAATTTTTTATATACAGGTATTCCATAAATCAGATTTTTAAAAATATGCCTCTTTGAAAAAAAAATCGGAAATGGCAGTTTTCAAGAAAATTCCTGACTCTTAATGTTAACGTCAAATTAATTTTGTTTCAAGAAGGCAGTTTTTAACTACAATGAGGATTCCCCTTTGAAAAAGCATGAACTTTGCCACATTTTTCTGTGTAAAGATTTTTAAATTCATTTCATGATCATATAAAAATCGGAATGGAGTTTCCAGATATTATTCTACATTGCATTATGTATAAGGTTGCATGTAAAAAAAAGATTTACATTGAATTATGTAACTTCAATAAGCCAGACATCGAACTCAGATGACAATCGGAGACACAGCTTTATAATTTATAAGGTGTCAATATAAATGTAATGAGACGCTTTAATAATTGTAAAAAAAAAAAAAATACCCGTTATGGATCGAGATCATTTTCAGACATCTGCAGGAATAAAATTGTTGATAATCAATCAAAATTACTTCTGTGATGGAGCTCCATGAATTAATTATGGATTTAGTCTCAATACTAGACACATAGTAGCTTCTTGAAATGAGTAATTGAGTACTATAATCTGTCCCAATATATTTATACAGCACATTTTCTTAAATTATTCAATATTCATAAAAACCTAATGGTTCAAAGATGTCCGTTCAATACTGTGAAAAAATCCCAAGATTTCTCCTTTGAAACGCCCCTTCTAGCGTGTCAAATTTCAATCAAAGCTAAATATAAAAATTCTCCGGGGATTTTGCATTGCAAGCGACATGAAAAGTACCTGGATGATAACGTTGAAAAATTTTGTGATGTATTCTGAGTGACTTCCAAATGTAAAAAGATGTCAACATTTCCAATTATGAATCTCCGTATATAAGAAAATTGTTTTGGTTCGAATTAGTGAATTTCCCTGAGCATAAATAGATGATGTGTCAATGAAGAAACCTAGGATTTTATCCCTTTTATCCTTTTCAATTTTGCTTCTTTGACGTGTATGTGTATTTTCTTTAAAAATCGTGAAAATGATGAAAACAATAACTTGGGACAGACTAAAAATGGGTTCGATACATAAAAGGCACCCTTGCCGATTGTTATGTGTACAAAAGATTTGCGTCATTACACTAAGATTATAAACATACCGGTCAAAGTTAAGGTATCCGATCCATAATAGCCCCAGATTCAGTGAATCTGGATGCATAACAGATATGTATGGGGTTAATACTCAGTATACTTGGACATAATTTTCATGTTTAAGTATCAATATGTAAGAGTGGAATGTGTCCTAATTAATGACCTTTTCCTTTCCTTGAAGAGTTGCTCCCCTTTGCTTTTAATATATAAAAATTAATTCTAAAAAAATCTACACGGTATAAAATTTATTTTCAATTGTTTTTGTATTCCTAATGATAAAATACATCTTTCCACCGAAGCATTTTTTGATATTCTTAGTATTTACTTTTTTATTTAAAAAAATGTGCTTGTCCCCATAGACCTTCATGCAATCTTCATTAATTAATTACTGCTTAGTTAATAATATTTTTGAAAATTTCTCTCGGTAAATCTTTTTCTACTCTAAATTGCTTTAGATTAATATCAGAGTATTTAATATATGATGGATATTCAAGGTTAGAAAAATTAGGTCCTAATATGGATCGGATACCTTAAGGCAATTTTCAAAACTGGATGGTAACCAACGCTTCATACACCATCGTTCTTTCGTGGCTTCTATATATACCAACGTGCCATTTACATCTATGACGTGGAAAATGTATTTATAAATCCTTTTAATAGCGTAAATCAAATGTATAGGAGATATATAACTGTGACATTTTATGATGGAAAAAAAAACAAACTAAGCAGGTTTTCTACTGATGGGTTCGTTATGCTTAATGAAAATGTCTAAACATATAATGCATAAAAGAAAAATGGTTGGAAGAAACGGCATTAGGAGCAACTGAATACAGAACACGTACAGGCGGTGCCCTATGATGACTACGGAAACCTTAATAGAATGAATGATTACAATCTAAATTAGATCTTTAGTTTCTACGGAACAATTTTTTTCATTGCTGACTAATTTATAGTGAAATGTCTGTACAAAACAAAGATCAGCCAATACTAGCGGAACTCCCACGTCACAGAAGTATGTGTCACTAATTAGTCCCTTTAATCTGGATTTTTGTTTTCTGCAAATCACGCGTCAATAGTGTAATAGCTAAATCAATTAACTGATAATCGGTCACGTCTTTCTATCTTTATCTTGCATGGTATTTGAAACTGAACTTATTTATTTTACAACGATTGATGAACAAGTTCTACAACTTATATTAATATCTTTCGTTGGCACGGATGTTAGCGCGAGGGGGTCATGGTATTTGGAAGTAGCTATCTGAATAACCATTCTATACAAGTTTGTTCTTCTATTAAATAAAAAAAAAGTATTTTCATGATATCTCGTAAATTGTCATCAGACCCTTTTTATTCGATAAAAAATTAATTTTTTTAAAAATTTTTAAACATGATAGATTAATGCTGACACTTGCTAATAATTTTCAATATATTTCAAATTCATTTAGTTGTGATGATTGAAATCGGTAATATTTTTAGGCCAAATACCATCAATTTCGCCTTGTTTTTTACCGTTGCCGTTTATTGTTTTTTCGGGGGGTTTGTCGTGAATTAAATGAATAGAACCGGTGGTCCCTGTTCCTACGTGCCTGTAAAGGGAAAACCTAACTAACCACTCTCGTGTATTTTTAGGGCTTTCAAATATGGGGCAGCACTACACGTCCAAGAAAAATGCATGTATAAAAGGTATCTCAATGTGATTATAACGCAGATCTCTACAACAGAGATCGGAATTATCAGATTGAGTGTATCCCTACCAAAAACGAAGTTATATATCTTTCAATAGGATCGTTTTTAACTTACTTTGATCAAAGAGATGTTCTTTAGGGATACACGTAACTGCAAATTCTTTTTGGTCAATTAATTGGGACTGTATTTCACTTCATTTGACCCTTTAATCCAACACATTTGAAATACTGGTATATCTATGTTACAATTTTATTGGAAATAAGTTCATGATATGTTGATTCGATCTGATATGTATGGCTATACAACATTTTATGTACAATGAAAAAATGGAATGTACAAAAAAGATAATATACAAATGTATACAAATCTAGCTAAAACCAATTAAATACAACCTGTTATAATGGAATGATTTTGTAGAGGAATCTTTAAAATATTAAAAGTAAATACTCTTCTTCACACATGAGGATAAAACATGTTCATACGCATACACCCACAATATGGTAATATATACAACAATGGTCTACCAATGGCACTTACACATCATATAAAAATAGGATTCACGTGTAAAAAAAAGTCTACAAAATACATGGAAAAGTTTTGGTTTGTATAACAGAGCCTTGATTATTGAATCACAGTGTCGGTTATAAGCTTCAGGAATAAATTCAAGATAATTACTCCATCTCTCATTAAAATACGTGTTTCTGCTAAAATGAATCGTGTAAGTATTGCTGGAATGTTCTTTTTCAGTTAAAAGTTTCGTTTCTGGAAGCCTGTCATATCACGACTTTTAACGAGGTCGCTTTACACGAAACTGGACGTGCCTGGCACGTGCCCAGAGCCGTTGGCTCCGCTGGGGGCGGGGCGGGGGCGGGTAGAGATCGGATTCCCGTCACTGTCAAACTTGCCTGGTTCCCTGTATTGGTCATAGTCCACATCGTCTATCGGGCGCTTCTCATAGCTTGGTGTTCGTTCATAGCCTCGTTTCTGGTATGGCTCGTAGTTTTTGTCATCATCCGGGTAGTAATGGTCGTCATGGTCGCTAGGGCGACGGTCGCGATCCCTAAACCCGCCATCATCGTCGTCATCATATCGCCCTCGATCATCGCTGTATCGTCGTGGTTCGTCGGTGTAATGACCCCGATCATCGCTATACCGATCATCGTCATAGTCTCTCCTGTCATTGTCATAGGGTCGCTTCTCGTCATCGCGATAATCATCGTCGTAGTATCGATTGTTGTACGCGTCTGCACCTTCATCGTATCGCTCATCGTATGGTTGGTCGTCCTGATCGTAACCGTTACGATACCTGTCGTAACCCTCGTCATCGTAGTAAGGTTTGTCCAGGGATGAGGCACTCTTCTTGTGAACGCTTCCTTCATAGCTGTAATATGGAAATTATGTTTTAAAATAAAATTCAAAATAATACATTTCTAACATTTAAGCTTTAAATTCAAACTATTTCATTATTGTTTTTAATTTGATGTTTTTCAGAACTTAAAATTATTAATTTTTTTCTTTAAACTTTAGATTTTGAGTTGATTTTCTTATCATTTGATAAGTAATATTTAAAATTACAAAAGATTAATGGACTAGCGTTGCTATGTAAAAATTTCCCTGTATTAAAAAAAAAGCTTCACTACGATTGTGTGAAGACAAAGTTTCCACCCAATAACATGTTAAAAACAACATGTCAAATACAACATTGTAATGCAGCAGTTTTCAATAATTTTTTTAATTATTTTTTTTTTTACAATTACCCATGCATGTCCATATACTTAGGAGACAGGCAATATGTCAAACCAATAACAACAATATAAAATATCAACTTATTTCTGCTTGAAATCATTTTCTAATATCAGAACCACTTAACTACCCTCTAAGTCAAGTGGAAGAAGAAGAAGAATCGTTGAGAGGTTATAACAGCAGTCAAGTGTTCGTTGACTATAACGTAAAATTAACATCACGATATTCTGTGATACACTTTGATAGATGTGCTACGCTGTGTCAAATATTGGGAATAGACTCTGGAAATAATAATTATATCAACAGTTTGACCTTTGGAATGTTTGCCTAATGGCGCAATAGCTAAAGACCAGTCTATCACAAAACACTGGCATCGTGAATAATGTATAGTCTAAGCAAATCTACCTCAGACTGTAATCAAGTTGAGATTGATTTTTTATCAATCAGTATATCGCAATCAATTTAATACAGAATTTTTATAGAAGTACTTTATAACATTTACAAACTACAAAGTAAAAATTGAACACTCTTTGTTATTCTTATAATAAAAACAAAAAAAAAAAGTAAAATCTTCAGTGAATT
Source organism: Magallana hongkongensis (assembly GCA_016163765.1). NCBI lineage: Eukaryota > Metazoa > Mollusca > Bivalvia > Ostreida > Ostreidae > Magallana > Magallana hongkongensis. The sequence continues at coordinate 10,968,317 of WFKH01003881.1, read as the reverse complement.
AAGTGAAATAAGACTAACATTTGTCAGTTCTAATGAATGATTTGTATAAATATAATTCCGAGCAGATATAAGTCATATAATTGATAAGTACATGTATTTAAACCCAAACACATCATGCTGTTAACATATTTTAAAGATCAAATTGCTGATCTTGAGTGGAAACAAAGCCTCAACAGTGGTGACAGATTTTGATAAACTTTTTTTCGAAACTTCTATTTGAATTTCATTTTGAATGTATGAATGTATGAATGCAGTTGCTTGTAGCAAACCAATGCCCAAATACAAGTATGGCCTGTATAGTGGTGCGTGAGGTTAAGGGGAGGTAAATATAACAAAAGCATGAGCAACAGTCCGCCCCAAAAGACACTTAGAAGTGTTTATTTAGCCAGGTCTTTAAAAAACAATGCACATTCACAACATATCTTAATTCTAGATTTTTTTTAGTTTTCATTTCTAAACCCACCCCCAACCCCCCCCAAAAAAAATGTTACCAAAATATGTCACCAATAAACTAAATGAAAAAAAAAAAATAAACAACAAACACACGAATGTTGAATACATGCTTTGAAGAAAGGTAAATAAATATAGGATATACCAATACAGATTGTCACTGAAACAGCAATGCAGGTCTTAAAAATATTTTAATCAATATAAGTCTTTTTTCATAATATTTTACAAAATCATATCAATGTGTGATGTAGATATTCATAGTTACTCTTAATTATTTTTTTGAGTTTTTTTTATCAAATATAAAAGTTTGAGGATTTTTTTTTATATGTTTCCTTCCTGCTTCCATGACAAGCTGTAACTACCTGTGACTAGGGCATGAAACATTTACCTTCCATACCTGTAATTGTATTCACCCTGATCCTGTCCCGACAAGGCGGAGACGCTGCGAGCTGGAGCTATATAGTCAAAATCAGTGTAATTATCCACACTCTTATACAAATATCCAGTCATTATACAGCACAAAGAAAAATCTCTCATCTCTCTCTCTAAACAAGGAATGTTTATCAAATTTATTAATCAATACACAATATCAAGTCATTATACAATGCAACTCTCTCTCTCTCCTCTCTCTCTCTCTCTCTTTCAGATTATGTTTATTAAAGGACTATATACGATATGGGCCTATCGTAATATGTCCCCCATAATTCGCAATTTTTAAAAGTGTTTCAGGTACATTAAATTGTTTTGTTATTTTTTAGAACATGTGATATGTTTTTCACCTATTTATTTTATTTATTTGCACTCACCGGCAGTATATGACATCAGAAGTGACGCTTTTTTTGTACTTCAATCAAAATCAGTCAAAAATTGACATTTTTCTTACTGTTTTTTGAATGGAAAATATAGAACGACACTTTGAACAAGAACAAATTTTTTGTTACTTATAAGTCTTGGATAGATACATCTTTGATGAAAATATTTCGTTTGTTCAAGCAATCGCTCACTGTTTTCTGAAAGAAAAACTGCTTGAAAACAATCCGTTTTATGCTAAAAATGTGAAAATGGTCAACTTTATGATGTCATACACAATTACAAAATTGTGGGCATTGGAATCAAAATGAAAATTATAAAAAAAACTTCACATGACTGTATATTCTGTATTAAGGAAGCAAAGAATTAGAGTAAACTGGTGATGTTCATTTTAGGGGGCCACATTAGGCGCATATCATATATAGTCTTTTATTTATCCCCACTCATACACAAATATTAGGTCATATTACACAAAACCAAACTCTCTCGTTTTGTTCTCTTACTCTTCCATCATGAACATAGATGGTCGTGCTAAATGTTTCCAAAAAAGTCATCACCATTAATCTCAGTATGAAATGTGTCCCCATATTAGGAGAATAAAAATATAAGATTTCAAAATTGATATAATGTACTATAAATATAATAGTTCAAATGATTTAAAGAGTTCAAAAAGAGGCAACCCTCAAAGAAACACTTCACATAGAACTGACAACTCCAGAAGTGAACCAGATACTCCCTGCTGCCTGTATACTTTGTGACAACCCCCCCCCCCCCCCCCCCCCCCCCCCAACCCTTCCCTTGCTGCCACACTGACTTACCGTTGAGTTTGGACTGTGGCGGTGGTTTGTGTTTGGTGACGCGGCGACACATGATGATGAAGACGACCACCGCAATAATGATCAGCAGAGCCAGAATCAGTCCAATGAACCAGATAAAGTTCGCCCCCAGACTATACGCCGCCGCTGAAATCATAACATTGTAAGATTTTAAACCTAATCTCCTTTTGTCATTACAACAGTCATGTCAATCGTTTTTCATTGTTTTTTGTTAAAGCAAGATCAAACACTTAAGCAAGATCAAACACTTATTATGGTATGTGTATGTTGTATAAACTTGTATTCCAAGTACATGTACTCTGGTTTTTAATCTTGAACATGAATGTTGTTGGACAAGATTTTTTATTTTCTATTTCAGACAGAGTTAGCTCTATGTCAGATTGATTTATTTTTTTAATCAAGACAAACAAAATAACAAAGACAGGAGCTGACTGTTATTCAGTACATAAGTACTTACCCACTCCTAGTGTTCTCACAGTCTGGATGGAACTGGTGGATGGGGATTTCCCGTCCGTCAAGACGAGGCGGACCTCGTAGGTCGTGCCGTCATCCAGTTCAGTGATGGCCCGCCATTGCTTGGCAACCTCATCAGGAGTACGCTGGAACTCGTACACACCTGAAAAACATTGACATCAACAAAAATAAGATAGCTGATAAATTACAAACTGCATCATCAGAAACAAAATTTTTCATAAGTATGAGAGTGATAAATCACATGCTGCTTTATCAAAAAATCATTACTGATGAGAGAAGTTGTGCTACTATATGTAATTGCCTACATTTATTGAAGATTTTTGTCTTTGACATAATAAAGATTTCCCACCAATATATTTAAAGAAACTTTTACCAAATGCTACAAAAAGAAAAAAAACTTTCATGAAAAATTAGGTCATAAATTTCTATATAACTATTCATTTGTACTTGCCTTCTTTGCGATACTCTATATAAATCACAGTGCCTGATTTGGGGTCCATTTTTAAATTCCATGTCACATTTATAAAGGTTTGGTTTACATCCTTGATATTGAATGATGGTGCATTCGAAGCTGAAAAGAGAATCAAATTCTAAATGGTAACAAACTAAGATAAATAAAGTTAAATATATACAAATTGTAGAAATGATAAATAAGAGTAGGTCAATATTGTGACTTTCATTATTCAAATACATAACACTTTTAAAATCAAAAGGAAATAAGTTACTCAGAAAAACATGATAATTAATGTTAATTCAATAAGATTGCTAACATGTCAAAAGTGGCTCAATTTAGTTGGTTGGAATTCAATACAGTTTTACAAGTAATGGCTTTTTACATTATTTCTAAACAAATCTGTCATTATAGAACCCCTCATAACCCCTGCCCCGGTATAGCAGTACTTACAGCCTGGGCCTGAGGTGGAGGCCTCAATGAAGGACACCTCACCGCGACCTTTGGTGTTTTTGGGCCACACATACAGGCGGTACTTGGTGGAGTAGACCAGTCCGTTTACGTACGTATCATTAGTCCGTGGGTCCGTCAGATCGGGGATCTTCTCCTGCAGATTGCCCAAGTCCAGTCCACTCACTGAAATAAGTTAACAACAGACATGACAATTTACACTGTAATAGAGACACATATCAATTTACACTGATAATAACAACGGACATGTATCAATTACACTGATTAGTTTGAGGTTTAATGAGCATTTACCTTAAGTTTACATCATTCACATAAATTTAGATTATCTGCATGTAGTAACTTGAAACCATTTAGTGTCAAGTTTGTATAATGATATTTTACTTCGTAACAGATTAAAAAGGATCAAAACAATTCTACATGTATGTGTAAATCAAGTAAAAATTCAACGATGTATTGGAATGATACACAGCGTACGGTGGAGCATTCAATTTCAACCAAACCAACTAATAAACAAGTCATAGTTTATGGAAGCAGTGAGTGCAGTAGGCTTACCTGTTTGGTACCCAATGTCATATCCCGACAACAGGTTGTACCAGTTACTGCCAAACAACAGCTGATCCACAACCTCTGGGGGGTCCCAGGCCAGGCGAATAAAGTTACTTCCTGTCTGAGCGATGCGCAAGTTTCTCACTGGTCCGGTCACTATAACACATAATGTTTGAATTCTTATTCATTTGAAGTGTGAACTTCCAATTTTTTCTCTATTTTTCAAAATAAAATCTACGGTTAAATATTTATCAAACAATAAACTTTTTAGGTTTAACAAGCACATAAATATCAATGTTAGCCATTTTTGGAAATGTAAATTTTATGGTGAAAAGGAAGTTATGCGTTTCTTGTTGGCAATTAATAAAAAAAAATTTAAAAAATGATTGTTTGAATTCAATTTGTATATAATGTATTTTTCCCTTTTCACTGAAAGAAATGCCAAATAAACTGATTAGTGTATGATTACCTCCAAGTTCTGTTCTAAAGGATGCAATAGCACTTGGTGGTCCTGCATAGTAAGTGTTAACGACTCTCATCTGAGCCTCGTAATCCTGGTATCCCAAGAGTCCGGTCAAAACATACTTGTAGGACTGAATGGCCCGCTTCTTCCGTTTCGCGTTTCGGAGGGTAAGTTCACTCAGTAGAACCTCAGCCTCCTGGAAGGTCTGCTCTTTCTGCCCACGAACCCAGTACTGAATCTATTTTGTATTGCCAAAAAATTACAAAGTTCAACAGGTGATATTTTTTTCCATTAATTATCAAAAATCAAAAACCAAGTAATATGCACATCTCTGATATATGTTAAATTGATCTGCAAAACAACAACTTCCTATCTTAAAAACTGTAGGAGGAGTAATCCGTACAATAGGGGTACCCTATATGCGAAAAAACAGCTGGTATTTTTTTCAAAAATTATCAAAAATCAAAATTCAAGTAATATGCACATCTCTGATATACATGTATGTACAATTGATCTGCAAAACAACAACTTCCTAACTTGAAAACTGTAGGAGGAGTTATCCATACCCTTTTGGCAGCCGCCCACCCACCCAACCATTTCGCCATTTCAATAACCGGATTTTTCCTTTGGAAAACCCACTGGCAGTTAAAAAACCACTATGGTTTGATTAAGATATAAAGTCATAAACCTTTTTGACGGTATGGCACAGGTCTCTTGTTTACAAACTGTTTTGTGCACAAATATCACATATTGTTTCCATATTGTTATACATGTCGTAAAAATTGACATTCTTGATCTTTTCATTCGTTTTAAAGTAAAGTCAACAAAATGGTCACATGATATTTTGAAATTATGTCTAGACTACGAGTTGAGCTATACTTTTAAGGAAATATAATATAAGTGTACATGTGATTACCTTAAATCCTCTGAATATCCCTTGGACTGGGGTGGTAGCGTAAGGCGTGTTCATTTTATCGTCCCATTCCCAGTAGAAAGTGACTGAAGAGTCAGTAACCTGTGGATCTACATCCAACTGTGAAACCGTAATGGTTGGAACTAAAAACAGAATGTCACATGTAAGTACAATTCTTATAATTAAATAAGAAACTCTTGAAGGTCACAAGTAAGTACATGTACCAAGGAAGTCATTATGATGTACATGAAAGTATAGCTTTTATAACAACACTAATGAAATGCATTTATACACAAACACTGGTACTTTCAAGGCTACATGGATCTGCATGTATACTTAAAAGTTGGATATTGATGTGGCCTCTGAACACTTACTGTCTTCAGCAGAGAAACCCCTGTGCTCCTGCACCGGCGCTGTAGAATCGCCTGCCTCATTGTTTGCTTTGATTGTGATGAGGTAAGGCGTGAAGATGTCATTGGTCTGCTTCTCATAGCGGAACCTTGACCACTCGGAGATTGTGACCGGGGTCACCTGGTCCAGGCCCTGACCCTCCCTCTGTATGGTTAGGATGTACTTAAACTGCTGACCGTTGTGCTCTATGGGGGGCATAGGCTGTAAAAGAAAGATACAGAGAGGATAAACCACTAACTAAATATGATGTTAATATGGCTTGCTGAACAATAACTTCCACTTCAATCACAAGATTCTTCTAAAACATCTGTAAGATTTGCTCTATGGAAACAATTAAGAACATGCACACCCTTTACACCATGAATTTCAATCTTTGGAGCAACCTTCTTCAAAAGATACATACAAAATGTAATAGTACTGACTAAGAAAAATGAAACTTGATACTTGTACAAGTGTATGTACGTATATCGTACAGTAGGTAAAAGGTTGCAATTATATGCATTCCCTGATATTATGCAACTTACAGTCCATTCAATAATGAGATAATTCCTTTTGTCTCCGATGGTGCGGACATTTTCAGGGTTTTTGGATGGCCTGGCAGCGTTGGTCTTACACACAGTCTCCGTGTGGTAGCTGGGTTCACTGGTCCCGATTTTGTTGGTGGCAAGTACACGGAAGCTGTACTCAACCCAGGGTGTGAGCTTTACCACTCCACTGTTCTGGGTGGCCAGGACATTACTGGCTCCAATGAACCACTCGTCAGGGCTGAAGGACGTGTTGTATTGGATGATGAAGTACTGAATGGGGGCATTGTTAGAGGCGCCTTTCGTCCAGCTAATCTCTGCTTCAGTCTCACCACAAGTAATCAAGGCGACAGAAATAGGGGGGTCAGGCTTATCTGTTGACAGAGAATACAGCACAATTGGACAATTTCTTATGAAAATATGGTTTTCTATGCATAGAGTTAAACATAAAACACAGATTACAATATATTGTGTACCTATTTTAGAATTTAAAATGAAAAACAGTATACATAAGTACTTAAAATTGGTAAGTGAACACATTCAAGTTATCATGGTCATGAAATACTTTCTTTTACCATATAATTATTAAAAAACATACATGTACATGCTACACAGATGATTTTTTTATAACATTTTCTAATTGTACACTGGACTGAACATAAAAATCTCAAAATGAGTTCCATAACACTCAAACCAACAACACTTTAACACCAACAATAATTTATTAATAATAGCGCTATATCAGTTAAATGACAATTACCTTTCACAGTTAAGATGGCGCCTGCAGTAGCATTATCCAGTCCATTGGACACTACACAGGTGTAGGTCCCAGAGTCACGAGCAATGGTTCCACTGATGGTCAGTGAATTGTCCTGGAAGTTCTGGGTCATTCTCTGATCGTTGGTTGTGATTGGCTTATTGTCCTTTAGCCAGGAGATTTGTAAATTCTTTATCTCAGCAAAGTCAGTAGTTCCAGAGCAGGTGAACTTAGCATCACTTCCTGCTGTGACCTCCAGACCTCCAGGCTTTTGTACAGTTCTAGTCTTGGCTGTTCATGAGGCATAGAAAAATCATTTTAATGACTATGCATAAAAAAATCCTGCCTCAACATGAATTCTTATTTATATAATTATGTACTTGCAGTTCGTAAATCAAAATCCAAATATTAAACACTCAAAAAATTGCAAATTAAAATGTCAAAAAAACATCTAGTACTATAAGAGCTCCGATGTTCTAAGACTATTAAAAAAAGGATTATGTTCAAAGGGCATGAATGCCCTATTTTAGGTATTTCAAAGATCAAATGACAGTTGGTTGAGTGGGTGAGGGCGTGTCAAACTTACCACGAACAATGAGGATACCCCAGGCCTCATCAAAGTTATACTTGTTGTAGGCATGGCAAGTGTAGTTCCCGGCATCTGACAGAACCACGTTCTGTAAAATAACGTCAATCGATTAAAACACTGATAATCAAGTGTGAGGAGGATAGGTTTAAATTCTGAGAAAAAATATTGGAAACTCAATATATGAAATTTGGTAATGTAAAAACATGTATGGTAGTCGATATTGCATTAAAAAAACACCTGTACATAACACAACAAACATACCGTTAATTTCCTGAGATTATGGATGTGACTGTTGCATTAATTATTACAAATGTAAAAGCATGTTTATGTTCATAATTCTGAATGATATTGACTTCTAGAATGAAAATGCAAGCAATAAACAACATTGGGGAAAAGTTCACTGGGATATGAACTTGGATGGTATATTTACTAGATCAAATCTTCCGGCTTCACAGGATTTGATCACTTGATCAACCAAGTTCATGTTCCGTAAACTTTTCAACATTGCTGTTTATTTTTTATTAAAATTTCTAAGAAATCTTCGAAGTTTGTCAATATGTGGTACAGTCAATACATATTACAGGGACCAGGATATGATTAGATTTACCTGAACATGGAGGTTTCCGTTGGGCTGGATCTGGTACCTCCCCCCTGTAATCTGCTCCCCTTCCTTCCTCCAAGTGATGATGGGGTCAGGTTTCCCACTAGTAATACAGGTCAGTTCAATGTCACGACCTTCCGCAACCTTTAGTTCTTTTGCTGGAGGAACAATGATAGCTGGCTCTTCCTCTGCAGATACAATTACATTTAAATTACATAAGATGTTTACACTATTGCAATTACATAATTATGATGTTTACACCTTTTTTTTTGTTATCAGAAAATTTTCTGAAGAAGATTGATTTTTATCTCTTTCAATTTTTCTATATATGTACATTTATGCATGTTCACACCTGAATGTACTTCAGGTAAATGGGTTAAGACACTTACCGAGAATGTTCAGATAGACATCGGCAAAGACGTAGCCATGGATGTTGGAGGCGTTGCACTGTAGGACCATGTGATCATTCTTGTTCAGCTGAACAAAGGTTATGTTGTTAGCATCAGGTTTGATGAAGCGTTCACTTCGGATGATAGCCACAGTGGATTCTGAAGTTTAAAAGAAAACCATTAATAGTAGTGTATGAACTTGAAATTGTTTCCAATCATACCTATCACTGCAAAAGTACCTAGTGCTTTTATCTTTGAAAAAAAAGAGTGGACATATAGTGTACTTCTGAACTCTAATAATCATTATTTTCACCTTAACGTGGAATAACACATCATCACAAAATGGCTGACCTCTGATTGAAACAACATTTCGTTCTATAAAAAGGATTTTATCGACAACAATATGTAACTTACTCCATAGCTGAGTGGAGAAAGTGTCGGGTTTGTGATATGTACATCCCGAGTTCGAATCCTGTCGGGGCTTTTGTTGTTACTTACTGAATTTAATATACTAGATATTAACTTTTTTATCCCCAAACTGCAAATTTTTCGCTTATTTGACATATGTAGAGTTTATTTATCATTATATCTTTCATAATCAAATAATAAACTGTTAATTTGAGTGACTTTTTCCAGGTGTGTTATTCCATCTTAACAAACAAATAACAACTCCGATACAAAGTGTTGTTCTGTGATTAAAGTTTTTGAGTTCTGCCATAATACAATTATTTGTCCTCTCATTCTTGATAGACATAGCGTTCACTTAACAACCACCAAACGGTGCTGAAACAACAACATGGTCAGCGTTGCAAATGACAGAGAACCAGTTTACTCTACCTTCAAGTTTGACTCCGTTGACAAACCAGGCGATCTTTGGTTCAGGATAACCTTTGGCCTTACAGATGAATGTAGTGGAGGCCCCCACACTCGTCTCCACATCTTTTGGTTCCTCCTCCCAGTAAGGCTTGGCTGAAGTTAGAAAGCTCACATGACAGAATCTCAGACAAGATAGCCATTGGTCAGATCACTTACCTAGTTCTACCCTGGGCCTCCAGGGCTGATGGTTTCAAACTTAACAAACATTTTGTCAGTTTCATTTTGGGAATCAAAATAATATCTTCTTATTAAACTTTTGTCAGTTTAAATCAGATAATTTTTTTTTTGAAAGAGCCAAACAAAATTTGAATCATTCAAATAAGAAAGCCTAGACCAAAAAACAACATAGTCCTGTTTCCGGCCTCATTTTAGAGGGATCATCATCTATGAACAAATAGATCAGAAAACTTTATTTTACCAAAAAAGTTTTTTACTCTATTGAAAGAACCGTTCTTGAGCTAGGAATGACACTATTTCACTGCTGTTTAATGATGTCTTAGCGTATGGACCAGTGGGTTATCAATAATTAATATTCTTTAAGGAGGAAAGGATCATAACCATTAATATTGGCCATGACTTATAAAACCATGAGAAGATTGGGTAGTTAGTCAGGTAACAGGACTATATTTTCTTTTTGCCTTACATTCCACTCTGATAACAAAATTTCTGAATGCTCGGGGCCCCTGGGTGTTTGTTCCGTAGCACTCATAGGGACCGGCGTCTTCTTCCGTCAGGTTAGGAATGGTCAGTTCCTGCCCTCCAAGGGAGACTTCATAGTAGTCCGGAAGATCTGCTTTATTTTTTAACCAGAACACTTCGGGAGTGGGACTAAATACCAAAGAGAGAATCATGTAGTCATTGACAAAGTATTCATATAATTATTCATTAAATACTGTATATTTAAATATTTATAACATTAAATGCATTGTGAATACTGTAACAGTTTTAAAATGAATTAAATAATGGATAAAGGCATTCCATACTTTCCACTGAAGATGCACTTGAGTTTAAATGTCTCCCCTCTCAGCCCAAAGTGATCTGAGGGTGATGCCCACAGGTACTCAGCAGGTCTCTTTACAGGTGAACCTTAAATCAGAGAAAACAGTTTCAGAACTTAAAGTTCCTCTAACATGAGACAGTAACAGTACTAAAAGATTTCATCACAATATACTGTTCATATTAAGTGTGAAAATATGTTTGTTAGTCTAATATTGCTCTAAAAATGAATCCACAAAATCAAACTGACATATTTTCAAATGGTCTTAAATTTTTAATTCAATAAAATTTTTATCTGCAGAACATTTGACTACACTGTATGTCTGTTAATTTAAAAAAAAAGAACTTTTTCATTGTAGATTACTTATTTTACACGAGTACTTAATTCTGCAATTCAAAAGAATATATAAGTGCGAGCACAACACTTTTGTTATAATTCATATAGTTCACAACCATCTAAAAAATGAAGGCGAGATTTAATAGCCGCCAGGGGTGTTTATCGTGATATTACATAGATATTTATTCCTCATGTTTAATTAGGAATCCACAGCATTCTACGCAAATTCATCCACTTACTTCCACTTGGAAGGATGTAGTTTGCCTTGTCGTACGTGTTACGCCTCATGAAATAGTTGATGGCCATGCAGACATAGGCCTTTTCATCTTGTTTGTCCTGCTCCTGAACATTGGTGATGTACAACCGACCTGTAAAAAGAGTTTAGAAGAGCTTGATGTCAGGGTCTATATGTTCCTGACCATGATATGTTTCAATCGGTTTTATTCATTTTCATTAGAAAGGGATATCACTCCTTCCTTTATAATAAATCTAAATGTGACATTAGTTGTCATATAATACACATGTATATTTCATTTGAATAATTAATCAATAAATTTTTTTGACATTATTATCCTGCTTTTTTCAGGAATACAGTAGCTAAGGTTTGTCAGTGTATTCATAATAAACCATACAGATGAGAATAAACCTTTACGGCATCATGAATATATTGAAGTACAAATCAATATTCATATTGCAATTCAATATTGAATTGAAATTAATATATAAATCATATTGATGTTAATCAAAAGATATAATTAAATTAGACATTTATCAGTGCTAATCATTCTATAGAAGTTTGTATAGGAGGAAACTCTTTATTCAAAAATTTATGTGCATTTAAAACTATTGATGGCAGTAACTTAATCTTCAGAAGCATGTACAGTAACTCTATTTTCTGTTGGAACTGACCTTCCAAATCCATTGAGATTCTGTTGTTGTAGTTGATGGGCTCAATCTGACCCTCACGTGTCTTTAGGACCCACTCTACATCAGCTGGGGGGAAACTTGTGGGAGGGACGCAATTCAGTACTACGGACTCCCCAAGACGAGGCGTATGCAATATAGAGGGTGCCACCTCAAACTCGCTCAGTTTCCCCTCCCTATACAAACAAAATATCAATAACTTTTACATTAGAAAAAAATTAATCTTCTTAATAAGTTTTCAGATTAAAAATTTGAAATTATAATGTGACAAGCTAATTGCAAGATTTGAAAAGGGGAAGAGCACAGTTTTTACTTTTTTTTTCTTTTCTTTTTTTTTTTTTACTTAGTTTTGTAAAAATATTGAAATTTCTCTTTTCAATATGGCAATAACAAATTGAAAAGGTGAAGAACTCAGATTTTACTTTTTTAAGAATGTTTTGTAAAAAATGTTGTAATTACCAATTTCCCTTTTCAATATGGCAATCAAGTTTATTAATGCATTTGACATAATCAATGGTGCTGGAAAAAACACTCATTAATTTTGTTTTGCCCAAGATACCCTTATTATAATACCTGGTAAGTGATAATGTAAGGTAAGCAAATGAGCTGAATACTTCATAGGTTTTTTTTTAGTTTTTGTCACACAAAAATGATATAAAAGCAAGTTTTTAAAAATAATTTTACTTGAGCAATTGAAAAGACAAAAATGTTTCCCAGGCAACTCTTACTTTATTCATACATATGAACTGTACTATCAGAAACATAGACATGATAAAGCTGTAAATTGTTCAAACGTTTGCATAAAGTTAATTAAGGTCTACCTGAAGTTAATATTGATGGACACTGATTTCCCAAAGTTGTTGTCTGCGATGCATTGGAAAATGCCCTCGTCTTTGTCCTCGGGGGCATTAATGACGATAGTGCCCTCATCTGACAGCTGGACAAATCGCCCATCGTTACCGCTGGGATTCAGGTCAATACCATTTCTCTTCCATGTGTACCTATGTATGGTAAATTGAATATTGGATTACCTGCTAGCTAATTGGATAATTTTTGCACATATAACCATTTACACGCAATTAAATAGACTACTGAAATCTTAATAATCACAATTTCAGAAAGGGCATGATATTAATCATCTGATGATTACTTATAAATAATCCACTCAAAATTACAAATATAATATCTTCAAAGATAAAAATTTAAAGAAAATTCCAGCTGAAATTTATACAACTCAATTTTTTCTAATTTTGACATTTCTTGATACAAGTAAGATTTCTTTACTATGGAGAATGATTTAATTTCTGGGATTTTTTTCTTGGTGTGAATGACTTACGTTGGCCTAGGAACTCCATCTGCTCTGCATGGTAACTGAACGGACTCTCCCCGTTTGTAATAAACATTAAAGTCTGGTTGCATGTAAATGCCAGGAGGCCTATTTGGGATAACTTTTTGACCTGTGGTGAATATATAACATGTAAATTCAAGGTAATTTTTGTACACTTCTACTACGTACTTATTGACAGTAAGACAGGCATATTTCTTTCAAAGTGATTTTTATACATGCAGTACGTTACATGCATTTGTACCCAATTATATGCACCTTGCATCTTTAAAAGATAAAGTGCAGATTGTTCTTTGTTGAAGTATTCCTGTGAGAGCTATAGGTTTTTATATATTATGACACAAAAGCAGCTAGATCGAGCTATAATATGTTAATTCTTTTGTTAAATGAGAATTTTTAGAAAAATAATCCCTGGCCTGCTCATAAAGTAGTGTATGCAGCTCCAATTAAGTTGATCAGAGCCACTTTTCAAAAGATTTTTTGTTTTTCGTACCTTTAAAAACAGTTCTCATAATTATATGTATATAACTTTAAAACCCCTTACCTATACATGTTGCACACAAAAAGCCAAAGATGATGGCTGGTACTTTTATGAAGATTTCCATGACTAGATCTTCATCTGCATCAGAAAAAATCAACTTATAGTATGATCATAATGCATAGTACTTAATTTAAGTACTGTACAAAACAAATATAGAACAAATCTGATTTCCCAATCTTTCTGTATCAAGTACTCAAACTCCCTCACTCTAAGAAAAAACATTTTAATCTGTAAATTTATTGTTGTGTTGTTCTTTACTTGCAAATTCTTAGATGACTATAACCAGTCAAACGAGGTTATTTTTCACCATTTTTGACATTCGTCCTGTTATCCAACAAACCATAATTATATATTAACGCAATAAATTGATAATATGATTGAATTAATATCTTCTTATAAAATATGTTACAAAATTTTAACTTTTAGGCATGTATAATGAAATAAAGCAGACTGTAAATCATGGAAATAAGTTTTATCAGAAAGAGAGAAATAAAAAAAAATGTAAGGTCATTACACTGTTACAAACAGCTTGCTTTAACTATACATTCTATATTTGGAAAAGCTATTATAATCACATTCTTTTTAATTAACATCTTTTATAGTCACATTAAATCAAAGAAAAACATAAGTTTTAAATAAAAATACAAGAGAGTTTGATTACTGCATTAAATAACAGGTATATGGAAATACCGGAAGTAGGAATTCAAATATTATTTTCAACAAGTGTAAACAACGCAATTATCCATCTTTTTATTATAACTCCTTGCAAACAAGTAAATTTATTGCAAAATCGGTCTTCAATATATCTAAAAATTCAATATTTCAAGATTCAATCAGCTTGTAAAGATCCTTTTCTTCAATTAACCACTTACCTGTATTTACCTGTGCATTCCTTACTCCGCCATTTTCTTTTACCTGACTCACTTCCCAGTTTTCGGAATTCCTCGGGAATTTATAGCGCCACCTTGCGTTAAAATGAACGATAACTCGTTCCCGGCTAAACCTTCCATACAAGGTTAGCTTTTTAAAAAGCTAAGAAAGTCAGCCAGCGGAATTTTAATTTTAGATCAAAAGGGAATACACAATCTTTTAAAATACAAGATACATGTTAATAGTTTCCAGAACAATAATAATATGCGGGTGGCGTGCACATTTAGTTTGCACCCTTATTTTTATGGCTGTACATGTAGGTGACAAGATAAGCGTGTAGCGGTGTACATGCAATGTATAACTGCACACCTACTTAATACTTAAAGTTGTAACTTTGCAGACATATCTCTCTGGTTTTTATGGTCTCGTCGCAAGCCACTATAAATATTTAATATTTACTTTTCAATCTCACTAAGAGAGTAAAAAAGATATGACGCGGACTCCGGACTATGGCTGCAGACGTCTTACAATACATCGATGCGCAGTTTGACCTAGAAACTGACCAGTTTCATAACTTCTTCGAATTTCTCTAATACGAATTGTCTAATTCCTTCACAGAATTCCAATTTACGCAAGCGCAATTGAAGTTTCATCCTAACTTAATTAGTCAGCCCGCGGGCTGACTAATAATGATACTCTTGACTTTTTAAATGTTTATTATTATCTAAATTTGACGCTTTCTATTACATTATTTTGATAATTTTGAATGGGTTGTACCTGCTTCTAGATCCGCGCAGGATAGGCGCGGTCATTTATTGTGTTGTTTTATCTATGCCTTAATTTTTATTAATACGGTACGTAACTTACCAATAGTTCTATCTAATCGTATTTATTGCATTTCATATTATTTTGATAATTATATCAAAAATATGAAACAATGAACCCATTGTATATATCTAATGTCCTATTTTCCAACGAAATAATCTTTAACAAAGCCAATTCTTAACCCTCACCAGAGACATAAATAACAGAGATTGGCAACTGATCGAAATCTCGCGACATCTCGCGGTCCCTATTGTAAAGTGTTCCCAGTTTAAATCAGTATATCTTTCTAATAAACAATTATATCGAAATATAAACAGCTAAAACATATTACCAAAACATTCAAAATATTATATTTTCATGAGTTTATGTCATATAAACAATATTAAAAGAGGAGTTTTAGGGGGCAGTACGTTTTCTCCTGGGTACGTTTTCTCCTGATACCCAGTTGGCTACCCGTCGTCCGAGATTTCACCTGTGTTTTATAGCTGACCAATATATTTTCTAAATATTAATCTTATTTTTCAATTTTTTTGTTTCAAAAATGTCTAAAACTTATGCAAACTTATCATTAAAACAATATACTTTTGGTTTAAGATTATTATCTCAGTTTACTAAAATGTAGTTAAATTGGTCCCGTACCATTTTTCAACAACAAAATACGCTAATGGCGGAGTTGCCAATCTCTGTTATTTATGTCTCTGCCCTCACCGAGCCCACAAATAAATACTTTTAACAAAACAAAACACACACAAATAATTACCTGCCAAAAATAATTCCCGGACATACTGTATATCTACAGACATCATGAAAATTACAAATTAAAGAACTCTCTAAACCATAAATCAAAATATGCAATGTCAATTAAGGTTGGTACAGAATGTAATCCTGAAAACTTAAAGATATGTAAAATTAAGTAATATCTAAGATAGGACGCAAAACTTTCAAAAGTTTCAATTGTGTACACAAAAGCATTTGAAGTTCCAGTAAAATCCAACCGAAGACACAAGATCACACGCTGACACTTTTAAAATCAGCTTCATGTCCATTTTTATACTATATTAATCTCCTTGTGAAGAAGAGCTCTGTATAGACTTAAGAAAATGTTCAAATTTAAAAGCTTAGCTTTTTTGATTTTTGTAGTTAAAAAATCCATTCTTAAATATTAAAGGCAGATCTGATGGTTAATTTGTTGTAAACTTAGTCCCAGTGGGCACGCAACGTTGTTTCAACGTTGAGATATGGTTGAAATCAAGTTGCAATGTTGATCAACCATTATTCAACGTTGATTCAACGTTGAGATTTCAACGTTGAAACCCAAACCATATCTCAACGTTGATTCCACGTTGAAGACCCAACCTACTTTCAACGTTGAAGACATCAACCACTT
>WFKH01003881.1:10931433-10946531 GCA_016163765.1 Magallana hongkongensis | reverse complement strand
CCTGACGTTGAAACAACGTTGTTTCAACGTTGAAATGCCCGCTGGGAGTTGTTTAGATATTTTGTATTTGATACTGTAGATTCCTAATTAAACGTGAAGAACAAATATTCGCGTAAAATCGCGAGAAGTACATGGTTTAAATTTACACAATTAGAGTAAATTAAATAGATTCCTTAGTTTTAAGAAAGTACGTGCATTACAAACATGTGGGTGTGCCACCTGTTATTTGTACTAAATATGATTGTCATAATTATGTATAAAAATAGACATCGGAACGGGGAGGGGGGGGGGGGGGCCCCCCCCCCCCCCCCCCCCCCACTTTTTGCAAAGTTAGACATAACCATAACCATTCCCCTCCCCCCGTTTTTTGTTTTTTTTTTTGCTTGTCAAGATTTCTGATAAGTCTAGACCCTACTTTCTTTCAATTTGCTTCCGACGCCACTGATAAACATGTATGCATCTCTAATTTTTGTATAGTGTATACCTTGGCAACCGTTTTTGCTCAAGTGTGTATTAAAAGTAGTAAAGCTATACTAGCTAGAGCAATTTATACTGCAAGGTTCAAGTAAATTTCTGCTTAGCAATTTAATAAAATAAGACATCATTGCTTTGTAAACAAAGCTCGAGTCTTTTATTTGTTTACAAATTATGTAAAGTATGAAATTACAATTTCTTTGACAAAATGACTCGTGGCAAACAAGGTAAACTGATTCAATGTGTTCATAAATAATATTATCAACAGGAGAAAGCAACATTTATTTGAAACTGATATCAATTAATATAGCACATACGTAAACAATGACAAGGTTCGAGCTATCTTTACAAAACAAAGAATGTCAAACTCTGTATCTTGCTTATAACTCAATATATTATATTCGACTTTTAAATTTTAACAATTAAAGCATTAAAATACCCATATTAACTATTCCAAGCATTAAAAATGGAAAAATAAAATTTAAAAATTTTGAGCTTAAATCGTGTTAAAGTCCCTTTAAGGTTGCAGAGAAAGTCATAGCGCAACCAATATTAAACTTGTAAGATAAAATTGTGACCAACGTTCAATATTAATCATCCTAATTGTACAAAAACCACGGATGCCATGAAACCAAATACGCATAGTAAGGGTATACAATAAAAAGAGCAAACCATGAAATATTAAATGACATCAATAGGGTACAGTTTTGCGTCAACAGACATGCATTTGAAAGCAATAATACTCTATTTTTGTAGCTGACACGAGGCATAAACAGCGACAGATGGAATTCCCACAGTGGCGAACAGTTTAAGGTCAACCCATACACAAATTGCAAAACAAAGAGTTTTGATATTATTTCAATTAACAGTATCAGAATTTTATATGTGCAGTTGCAGTGGAAAGGGAATATAGCAATAAACAGCGATGTCCCAGGCTGATTCAGTATCGAATTAATCTCCAACACCGTTTCTATAATGTGGACAAATGAAAGACAAATAGCAAATGCCATCATTTTTCTGTCGTCATATATATCTGTACCAACGGCAAAGAGATATGGTACTATGTTAGTTCCTTCAGTTACAGCCACGTAACTAGAACACGATAAACGAAGTAAGAAATCAAACATGAACCAAGTGAATGCTCTCGTTCTTCTGCATGCGGTTCTCCATTGTCACTTCACATCAGCGGACTCAATAGAGAATTATTTGTTTGAACACTACAGCGCCAGCATGAAGCCCCGTAGAAACCAAAACGAACTGGTGGAAGTCGACATTGCAATGACAATCCAGACAGTTCTTAAAGTGGACGAGCGGTTTCAATACATCTCTTTTTACGGCTGGTTCGAAGTTCAGTGGCGAGACGAATTTCTCACGTGGAACGAAACTGTATACCAAGGCATCAAGAGAATCAGTGTACCTTATCAACATGTGTGGGTCCCCGACATATCCATGTATTACTCCGAGGAACACATCCATGACCTTGGAGTCCATCCCTTCGTGTCAATCACGTCTCAAGGCCATGTGACGTGGTTTCCAGGGGCGAAATACACCGTGCAGTGTTACCTCGAGGTAAAGAAGTTCCCATTTGATAGGCAGAAATGCAGCATGGTTGTTGGAGCATGGCAGACGACTGATTGGATGCAAAAGTTGATGCCCCGAGCTCGGTCGGTCAACGAGGTAAAGGATATTGCCGAAAATGGAGAGTGGGAATTCCAAAATTTTACATACGAAGAGAATTATGATGCCGAGTTTGACCTTACTAAGATAGTGTACACACTGGAATTTCAAAGAAGATATCGATACTTTTTATTGTGCACAATTATGCCAATTATCATTCTGTCCGTGCTAAATTCCTTAACGTTTCTAATCCCTGTAGAATCCGGAGAAAGGATTACATACTGTTTGACCTTGTTTCTGACCTTCACCGTGTTCCTGACCTTGTTTGACCAGACAATGCCACGCAACTCTATTGATGTTCCCTATATAACGCTTTTCGTGAGTTTCCATCTTTTTCTCTGCGTCATTTCGACAATAGTGTCCATTCTAACCATTTCATCAAAACGAGGGCAAGAGTGTGACCGCAGAGATACCCAGGTTGTTCCGCTAGAAAGTCAGGGCGAAGACCTGCACCCAAAAGAGGTCACTGCCAACGGAAAACAGAGAGGAAATTCAGGGAAGAAATACCTTAGGAGGACATTAAAAAGTATTTTAAAAGAAGTTTTTATTAGTAAAATTGACAGCGTTATGCTTGTGATGAATTTCTTTTTACTGGGTTCTTCTGCGTTTGTTTTGTCCATCTGTTACATATCATAAGTTATAGAAACTTGAACCAAAATTAAATGAAGACACATTTCAAGGACTGTCGTTTTATTGTATGAGAATAATTAGTCATTCCATTTAGAATATTGTAAATCTGTTCATTTTCACGCAATTTAAAAAAGGCTGTAATTTAATGAATAAAGCATATTGAAGGGATTCTATGTAAATCTTTTGAGGCAAAAATGTATGTTTTACATTAATTTTAATCTCTCATGTACATGCAGTGCATTTTTAGGACTTTTTTAAACAAAATTAAAAAAGAAAAAAACAACAACATTCTATTTATAAATTCTATTTATAGGTTTTTTTTGCAGTTGTAATTCATTACATTACTCAATTTTTACATACTTAGTATACTATACACAGATTTTTAATTAAAAGCTACAAAAGATCGAGTCTCCCTCAGTTTATCCCAGAACATAGAATTACCATGCTCATCCATTAATACGACATTTGATTATTGTTTTGTTTCCCGGTTCAGTATTTAACCGTAGACACAATATAAAATCAATGCACTGATAATATTGTGGGTTTACACCTGCTGCAGAGCGGAAATATTGCCAACTTCATTTAATTTATTTTCACTGAAAAAATTCAGAATGCGTCTTTAATAGAAAACTAGAAAAGAGTCTCATGAATTTTATCCCAGAACACTGTGTTACCATTCTCATCATTAGGGAATTCTAGGTACGACTTTTGAATAATGACGTCCATGATGGAAAGCGGGAATTTCTCCGCAGGAATTGCCTCATAACAAACCAAGAAAAAGACGTTCTCATTGTCCCTATTGTAAATCTCTTCCATTTTGGCAATATGAAGTTCATACATATAGGGTTTTTTTTGCAGTTGTAATTCATTACATTACTCAATTTTTACATACTTAGTATACTATACATAGATTTTTAATTAAAAGCTACAAAAGATCGAGTCTCCCTCAGTTTATCCCAGAACATAGAATTACCATGCTCATCCATTAATACGACATTTGATTATTGTTTTGTTTCCCGGTTCAGTATTTAACCGTAGACACAATATAAAATCAATGCACTGATAATATTGTGGGTTTACACCTGCTGCAGAGCGGAAATATTGCCAACTTCATTTAATTTATTTTCACTGAAAAAATTCAGAATGCGTCTTTAATAGAAAACTAGAAAAGAGTCTCATGAATTTTATCCCAGAACATTGTGTTACCATTCTCATCATTAGGGAATTCTAGGTACGACTTTTGGATAATGACGTCCATGATGGAAAGCGGGAATTTCTCCGCAGGAATTGCCTCATAACAAACCAAAAAAAAGACGTTCTCATTGTCCCTATTGTAAATCTCTTCCATTTTGGCAATATGAAGTTCATACATACACCAATCAGATTCGATGAAATTTGGTGATAAAATAATAATCGTTTTTCTGCTTTTGTTGATGGCGGTGATGATGTTCTCAGCAATGTCGTACCCAGGGACAAAATCACGGTGATGGATACACAGACGGATACCTTTTTCTTCCTCCAACTTAGATATCATTTGCTGGACAAACCTTAAATCTTTATCGGCATAGGAAACAAATGCGTCATATTTAAAATCTGTTTGCTCGTCCTCGCCGCGTACAGACTTATATCCGTGATATCGACTTTTTGTCATGTAGTAGAAATATCGCAATCTCCACCTGTACCTGTAAACCAATCCAGTCGTCAGAATGAAGAGGAAGAGGAGGATGCAGGATGTAACAACAAATATCAGAGTTTTGTAGGAGGCACATTCCTTTTCCAGTTCTTTGATATTTTGTTTAATTTGACCAAATTTTAAGACCGTCCCCCCTTTCGTACACGTGTAATCTTTTGAATTCTTAAACCGAATTTTCCTTGAGTTTTCTCTCATAACCATCCACTTTAAAAAATTAAGAGTTTTACATTCGCACAGAATTGGATTGTTCATTAGGCTTAAAGTGAAAATGGTTTGTTCTGCGTGTTGGTCCAACTTGTCCATTGTGGAATCAGATAGAGATTGAATTTGATTGGATGATAGATCTAAATATGTCAGTGATTTCAAATTTTCAATGTTGAATTCAATGGCCATCAGTATGTTATTGCTCAAGTCTAAATGTTCCAGATTTTTAAGATTAACAAAAACAGCCGTAGGCAAATTTGCTATTTTGTTTTCTTTTAGTTCCAAATGTCTCAGAGTTGTCAAGTTTCTGAAGATTTTCCCTTCTTTATCCAGTGCGAGATTAAATCCGAGCAAATTATTATTCAGATATAGTTCAGTAAGAGCATTCAAGTGTTGAAAAAAGTCTCTCTCCACTTTGGAGCAAACATTGTTCGACAAATTCAATCTTTTGAGATTCCATAAAGTTTTAACTGGTCCAATCCACGACTGTAAGAAGTTATCTTGCATATAAATATTTTCTATACTATTTTTCATAAAACTTATCGCTGGAATGGTATATCCAAGATTACTACCATTCAAAAATAATGTTTTTAAATTAGGTGGAACTGGAAAAGTATAATTAATTTTTGTAGAGGAAAATCCCTGAAAAATACCAGACTTCATCCAACGTGATTTCTGAAAAGTATCCAGATGGCTAAAGGATGTCTTCATTATTTCAATTGTTGAATTATCTTGATAATTCCTTCTCCTATTGTTACAGGAAAAGAATAAAAATGATCTTAACACTTCCTCTGGGCTATGGGACATATGTTGTATAGTGGCATTTATCCATTCTAGCTTATTCAGGAAAAACAGCTCCAAAAGATACAATCCAAAACTGAGATTATTGTCACTTATTGACACCCTTCGAATTGTTTGAGGCAAAGAAATAATTGCTCCTTGTTCAACAATTTCAAGTCGGTTGCTCGATAGGTGAATTTCTGTTAGATTGGTGTATTTTAGATTCTTTAAATCATTTCTTCTGAGCTCTGTACTTGATCCAAATGTACAGTGTATTTTATTTAACCGAAGAATTTCAATTGTAGAATTTCTTAACCCATACGTTAAGATCGGCATTATCCGGAAAGTGAGTTCCGGATTGTCGGACAAATCCAGGTGCTTAATATTTTTTAAGTCTGCAAAAACATTTCTATCTAGATTTACAGGCACTCCAAGTTTATTACCATTCAATCGCAGATCGGAAAGCTTCCATAGTTCCTTGAATGTGTTGTTCTCGATAGTCGTTATTGCATTGTATGAAAGATCCAAATAAGTTAAATTAGAAGGAAGAAATTGTGTTTGAGGTATTTGTGTTAATATATTCTGGCTAAGATCGATTCTGGTCACGTTCGACCAAAACAGGGGCGAGCTTCTGAGACCAAGATGGGAGCAGTCTGCGTAAAGTGTTCCTTGAACCACAGTGCAGGGACAAAGATTTTGGTCCGTGCAACAGTCAGTGTACACCAATAATAAAGTCAACATACAGGTACTCCAAAGAACGTGGACTAACTGATCCATATCTACAAAAACATGCTTGTTGGTGACTACGGATTAGCCAATGAAATATGCAAATCTATAACTTGAGCCCACGGTGAATATACATGTATTAAGGTGGAATAACACACCTAGAAAAAGTCACTCAAATTAACAGTAAACTATTTGATTATGAAAGGTGAGATAATAAATAAATTGTACATATGTCAAATAAGCGAAAAATTTGCAGTTTGGGGATAAAAAATGAATATCTAAAAAATTCAATTCAGTAAGTAACAACAAAACCCCCTGCGGGATTCGAACTCGGGATGTACGGATCACAAACCCGACTCTTTATCTACTCGGCAATGGAATAAGTTACATGTTGCCGTCGATAAAATCCTTTTAATAAAACGAAATGTCGTTTCGATCAGAGGTCAGCCATTTTGTGATGATGTGTTATTCCACCTTAACAGTCTCCGATCCTCAGCACTGTTCGATAACTCTAAATTATCCGGAATTTTTTTATCCGTACCATAATTCTGCCTTTTATAAAGACAAATTTAATTAGTCTTGAAGTGTTAATATTACGCTAAGCCATTCAACGAACTGCTTGGCTTAGTTGCTTCACGGAAACCTACTACCTAGAGGTAAAGTGGATCCAGCCACCGTTGCACCGTCACAAACTTTTTTTCTAATTTGATCTCAACTTGAATACGTTTTTTATTCCATTATATTCATCGTGGCCAAAATTGCAATTGCAATAACTTCGTAAAATGCATGGCTACCATCAAAATTGTTTTTTTTTAAATTTTGTTTCATTAATAAAGTTTCAAGGATAAATAACATTTTTAAGATGAAAAATTACTTTGAGGCTGAGGATCGGAGAACCTTAATAAGGTCTGAAAAAGGGACCGCATATTTTTTGTCTTAACCTTAGTGTATAAATATGATTTTATGCTATGTTTCTTTTTATGCCTAAATCGAAAATGCTTTGAACATGCAAACATAAACGAACTGGTATACCCTAAAACCTTGAAAATTAGCCAGATTTAATAATAAGCCGGTTTTGAAGGTAAGCCACCTATTTCTTGCACTGAAAACTACTCGAAAATAAGCCAGCCATGACAATGCCATTTCGGAAAGATTTTAGACCATCGTAAAGTCTCATGTGAGCACGCATCTGTGTATATTACGCACCCAAAAAGTTGGGTGTTAAATGCTAAAAAACCGCTGTTCCTACATGTATGCATAATACGCATCCCAAAAACGAAATTCTCTATCGAGATTTTTTAAAAGTCATCGATATGCAATCGTTGGGAATATATTCAAATCGTTTAAAATAATAACGTACGTTTGTGGATTTAAACCAAAACAACCAACAAAGGTAATTATTTAATTGATAATTATTCCAATTATTTGATAACTGTAAAATAAACATTGTGAAGAAACGTCTGTTAAAGAAATAATGTCGTATATCGTCATTATCAAGTCGTACAAATGATCGGTCTATTTGTCATAGTGTCCATCAGTATGCAAACCAATTACTGCGTAACGGACATAAAAGTAAATAAGTTTTTAATCAAATCATAATTATTGCTAATCTCCCTATACTCAAATAAACTGTGAAGTCCGACAGGACAGTGCCTGCTTCTGACACCGGAAAGTGTTAAATAATAATTGATCATGCGACGAGTCAACAGGGGGCTGGTTACGTAATGGCGAATGTAAGATGCAAAGAACAGTGGTCAGAGCGGATAAATATTCTAATAAATGAAAATAAAATCGAATCAAGGACATTTGACCAATTTTCAATTAAATATTACAGATGTTTTCTTACCCCTGACCCCCGCTCCCACTTTTTGGCGCAGGAAATTTTTTTTTAAATTTACATACAAAAAAAACGAATTAACATGGAGTTGCGCCCCCCGCCCACTTTTATGGGGCCATGTAAAAAATTTAATTGAAAATAAGGAAATAAACAGTAAAATTGAAGTAATAGATATACTTCGCCCCTCCCCCCACTCCCAAAAATATAGTTTTTACAAATGTTAAAGTTAGTTTTATTTTCTATTTGATTTTAAAGACAGAGTATAAATAAAAAAGACTGATAACATGAAGGAAGGTGAGAATGGAGTAGTAGATATGCTAACTAAGTTTGTAGGATTGAAAGCTGCATAGATATCACGCCTGATTACAAATGGTGGTCACAATTCTATGCACTCACCTTGATACTAGTAATCGATAGAATCCGGAAAGATTCCACACGAAACAACATTTTTACTTTAAATTTTTACTGTGAAATATTTTTGAAGCTACATCAATGTAATATCACGCCACAAAAACAAGTAATAGTTATCGGATTTACGTGTGTGATGATACATAAATGATTCGCATAACTTATTCTTTTCATCAAATCCTTCCGTGATTGTTACACTTACACCACAAGAATGACAATTTTGTAAACTTTAATAACAATACTTAGTGTAATAAAATAAATCCACTACAAATTATCTTAAAGGGACATGGTGACGCACAAACCCATGATTTAGCAAATATCGAATTTTGACACGATTTCCACGTATTTTATATATCATATGAAAAGATGAACTTTTGAAAAATTACGGTGTGCAAAAGTAAATAAATCAAATTAAAAAGAGAAAAATAGAATTAAGCGTTGGGCCAACACGAAAATATTGAGTTTTCCTTCCGCTTCATCGCCACTCAAGCGCAATGGAATGTAAATACTCCAGCGTGGCATACATTATGAGCCAGAAGCCTCTCATTGAAACATGATGTCTTCGAGAACTATATATTTATTAAGATGCATTCTCTATTTCTCTATTAATGCATATTTCTTACCACAGACATCGAATAGCTTCAAATTCAAATTCTTTTTTTAGTGTGTCAATCCAACTGTAACTATTTTTAGACAGAAATCGCAATCACGTGACACTAAACCAATGTCCAAAACAACTCGGTTTGTTTACGTGTGCAATTTCCGGATGAGTGTTAATGACTTGTAAATTGATAGGTGATGACTTGTGATGCGTGAAACCTTCCGTATGATGAAATTTCAAGAAGCTCTTCTTATTTCCGTTGTCATAATCGAAAAGTAAAACATCTATTCTGAGTCACCGTGCCACTTTAAGCATTGAAATAAATGCCAACGAGCTGACCAATTCAATTCAGTATATATAAAACTGTAAGAATTGATTTAACAAGCCTAGGGAAAATGTTGAATAATTAACCTTTTATAGATTTGAGGAATTTGAGTCACACTCAAACTTAGTTAATTCTTAGTTTCTCATTGGAAATAATATATATTATCGTCTCTTAAATTACTACAAATCGATCAAAACTTTTTTTTAATTTTGTGACGATGAGCTAAAACAAATCCAAAAACTGTAAAGATTTATGAGTACTTTTGCATTTATTCGACCATCTATGGAAATTTTAATATTGAATTATTCTGAGCGTCTGCTTTTTTACCATAAAATTTAATAAAGCTATCAAAATTATCCCTAGACTCGTAGATGTAATTTCTCATTAATGGTTAAGATTTAATAAATTCATGTATATAAATGAAAAGCCGGTTGAGATTGAAATCAATGTTTTATACACACCTGAGTTGTGTAAACCTGCATTCATCTGTAAACGTTGAGATTTATAATATTAAGTAGACAATGCTTAAATTAGTTCATAGAAAATGCAATAAAGGAAAAAGAAAGAGAGAATAGAAAGGGGAGTGCAATGTAGGGATATAATTGATATATAAAAAATCATATCATCCTGTCAACCAGACATGTGAAACATTAACTAAGAGCCTATATATTCATATAACATTGGCCAAAAAATATATGTTTTATACAGAAAGCGCATGTTTCGGCTGTTTTTGTACTTATCAGTAAATAATTGAAAATTTAAAAACACTATTCTAAATTCACATTATTCCATTTAGAGCAGCATCAGTATTTGCACCCTGTATTTTTGGGGGCATCGCCAATTAACCCTTTAGCATATATGAAACTGTGCAATAAGTTAACAAAAGAAACGTTTTATGCAAGACTGGTTTTATTGGTAGAATGTTAAAAAACATTTAGCATTGTCAACGGTTTATTGATACTGTGCATCCTTAAACACAGTGTGTAATGTTTTAAGTCCGATGTCAGACTCAAACTGTTAATTCTATGATGAGAGCAGTTACTAATCTTTGTCCTACGGTCATCGCTCAGTTCTCTCCCTTACAGAAGGGATAGTTTTTTATTTTTGTCCTTAACCTGTTTTTTTTTTTAATCTGCCAAGCAATAGATGCTATTTTCTAAAAATGATACCTAATATGCTTTTTAAATATCCTTATTTACTTGTTACGAGTATCAAGAAAGTAAATAAAATCGTACCAATGCTAAACAATTTTTTATCAATTGAGAAAAGGATGACTGCACTTAAGGACATGCGATATTTGCGAGAAAATGAACTTTTAAAAGAAGAATTTTTCTTTCAATTGCAGAAATGGTCAAGATCCAAACTGCAACTTTACGTAATTGCGTTAAATAAATGTATGTTGTTACCAAGTACGAATTTGTTTTCATAGGCAGGGGTCTTCACGATTTCTTGAATCTCCATACGATAATGAGGACGCCCACTTTTATACTGACTTCATACATAGTCAGCACATGTTTGTCTATTGTTCTCCGTTTAACAGTAGTTGTACATTTGTATTATCTAAGTTGTGTTAAAGGGAGATTAATAGACAAACATGCGCTCATGGTTTAAATGAGAAAAATCTAGTTCAAGATTTTGATGTATTATGTTTTTCTGAGACCCATTTGGATGTAAATATTAGCAATGACAGTCTAAACATAGAGGGATATAAAACTAGCTTTAGGAAGGATCGCAACGCCTATGGGGGAGGTGTAATGATATATATTTCTGACTCTATAGTTGCCTCTCGAAGGTATGATTTAGAACCCAATGGTACAGAAATCTTATGGATTGAAATACCATATGCTATTGAGAATCTTCTTTTATGCTGTGCATACCGCCCACCAAATTCTAGTAGCACATTTTGGCAAAAATTTTCATGGTCTATTGAAAGAGCTAATGATATCTCTTCTAACATCATAGTTCTTGGTGATCTGAATGTCAATTTTCTCAACCTTAATTCCACACATGGGATCCTCACAATTATGAACTCGAACAACTTAATAAATACAATACATACACCTACAAGGATCACCGAGCATACATGCACTTTAATAGATCCTATTCTTGCAAGCAAAAACATCCAAATCCACGATTCAGGCACTATTAGTCATACACTCAGTGATCACAAAGCAACTTATATATACATACATCAAAATTCAAATGTAAATACTTCATACAAAAGAAAAATTTGGGACTACAAAAATGCAAACTTTGTACTACTTAACAATCTTATTGAAGAATGTGATTGGAGTAAATCCATTAATAATACAGATAACATAAATACTGCTACAACAAATTTTACAAATCAATATATGTCTATCATACGCAAATGTTTACCAGAAAAAACTGTTACTATTAGGCCAAATGATAAACCCTGGATGGATTCACTCTTACGCAAAACTATACGTATCCGAAATAGGTTGAGGAAAAAAGCTCAGAAATCCTGCAAAGATTCAGATTGGTATTTGTATCGGAAATTTAGAAATAAGGTCAACAACATGAAAAAATATGCCATTTCAAATTATTATGATAACATTGATTTCTATTTGAGGGATGCAAGTAAAAACAATCAAAAGCTTTATTGGAAGTTAATGAAGGATGTTTTTCACACCAAATCTACAACTGAAATACCACCTATGCATTACACAGACAATAATGGCATTGATAATTTTGCATTTTCAGATAACGACAAGATTGAACTTTTAAATACATACTTCAGTTCAATTTCCAATTTAAATAATAACAATAAGGACTTACCTGTTTTGCAACACAAGTGTACAGACAATTTTTCAAACCTTGTCATTCAAGAACATGAAGTTTTTGACATTTTGTCAGTAATAACTGTTAATAAAGCAGTGGGTCCTGATAGTATAAGCCACAAAATGCTTAAATCCTGCAAAGAAACTATTTCAAAACCTTTGTGTCTTCTATTCAACAAATCACTATCATCTAAGACTTTTCCTGACTGCTGGAAATTGGCACATGTAATTCCACTGTTTAAGAAAGACGATCCATCTATCACATCAAACTACAGACCAGTGTCATTGTTGAGTTGTATTAGTAAAATTTTTGAGAGAATTCTGTTTAAACATCTATACAATTTTTTATACTCCAACAACTTATTTTATAAATATCAGGCTGGTTTTTTGCCTGGACATTCAACTGTTTACCAACTTTTAGAAACATATCACTCTATTGTGAAAAGCATTGATGATGGTAATTACTGTTGTATGATTTTTTGTGATCTGTCAAAAGCTTTCGACAGGGTCTGGCATAAGGGTCTCATTCACAAACTTAAATCATATGGAATCTCAGGGCCAATTCTTGAATGGTTTATTAGCTACTTAAGCAATAGAACACAGAAGGTTATGTATAAAAACAAATTCTCTTCTAGTCAATTCATAAATGCAGGTGTTCCTCAGGGCTCTGTTCTTGGCCCATTATTGTTTTTACTCTATGTAAATGATGTGGCTGAAAACATGAGATCAATTTGTAGACTTTATGCTGATGATAGTACATTACAACAGTGTTCAAACAATATTTCTGTCATAGAAGATAATCTTAATTATGATCTTCATCTACTTAAGGAATTGTCAAAACAATGGCTTCTAGAATTTAATCCACAAAAAACAAAAGTTATATTTTTTAGTTTTAAAAATGTTGAAAAATTTCCTAATTTATTGTTTGATGATTGTGCTTTGGAATATGTTTCACAACACAAGCATCTAGGAGTACTGCTATCTTCAAATTTAAGTTGGTCTAATCACATAGACACCATTGTTAAAAAAGCTTACAAAAAACTTGGTCTACTTAAAAAACTTAAATTTACTGTGTCTAGAGATATTTTTGCACAAATGTATGTATCATTTATAAGACCACAACTAGAGTATGCTGTTGAAGTTTGGTCTGGATGTACCCAATTTGATATTGATAAGCTTGAAAAGGTCCAATTATATGCAGCAAGAATAGTTTCAGGTCTTTCAGTCATAGCTTCAAGAAATTCTCTATATTTGGAAACAGGATGGGAACCATTAATAAAGAGACGAGACCGCTTTAAATTATCTACTATGTTTAAAATTCACAATAATCTTGTTCCTTCTTACCTAAAAGATATAACTCCTGTAACTAGAAATGTCACTTCCAACTATAATACTAGAAACTCCTCAAACTATTCTTTGCCTAGATGTAGATTAGAAGTTTTTAACAAGTCATTTTTTCCAGACACTATTCGTAAGTGGAATAGTCTGAGTACTAATACCAGGGAAGCTACTTCATTAAGTATTTTTAAGAAAACACTACAGAGCGATTATACAAAGCCTCCTAAGTATTTCTCTTTTGGTAAAAGATTTTTATATAACATTCATACGAAATTGAGGCATAATTGTGTTCTCAATTATGATCTTCATCGATTTAATATAATAGCCAACCCAATGTGTTCATGTGGAAGTTTAGAAGATGCACATTATTTGTTCTTCGTTTGTAAAAAATATTCATTATTAAGACAATCATTTATGTATAATCTTCTATCGTTGAACTTTTTGAATATAATTGATGTACATTTGATACTTTGGGGTGACAAAACTTTATCTTATGATGAAAATGTTAAAATATTTAAAGAAGTTCATACATTTATACAAAAGTGTGGAAGATTTACCTAAGTTTTAAATGTAATTGCATAATTTTCTTATCCATCCTAATTCTAATTTTAGATTTGCACAGTATTACAGTATTACAGCATTCATTTCTATTTCATTAAGTGTACTATACCTATTATAAATGTTAACTGGCATTGTATGGCATTGTAATATATTATGTACAACAAGGAGAGGACTCTCTAAGTTTTCGGAACTTGTGTCCAATCCTTTTGACATTATTAGTCAATAAAATATGTTCAACTCAACTCAACTCAAAAAACTGCTTCTTCTTACTTTCGCTTTCTCTGATGTAACCAAGGGTTGATACATGTTGAATATTATAATTCACCACTTGATTTCTCACCTCAGGAAACTTTGTGAATACAAAATTCTATCACCTGCACTTGACGTGTAAGGTAGCATGTTATGTGCTAACTAGGACAATGTTTTCGAACACGTTAAGTTGTCAAGCATTGATTTAAAGTCTTTTGTACTTACATGGGCGTGGTCTTATTGTTGAAACCATAGTAAATGGTATGTTTGTACAATATAAATAGAAAGGACTATGCTGAAAAAGTGATCACATATCTTTTTATACATGGCATTGTTATTCATGCTAGTCTAATTTCTGTCTCATTCTGATAATGTCAGCTCCACCTCTGATGCATATTAATATCAATCTTATGTTCGATTAAGGGCAGATAAGCGAAATTCTCTTTTTTTTCGAAATTTGTTAAGAGAAAAACATAGAATGAGTTGTATCACAGTCTAAAATCTTAATTTATGTTGGAAATTGGCAAGACTCTTTAATAAAATAAACAAAAGTGATATAAGGTTAAGAAATAAACGCAACAGAAGCAACCAAAAAGACCCAAAACCCGGCGCTAAGTGCAGTCATCCTTTATTTGGTTGTATCTTAAAGTAAAACCAGACTAAAGTAAGAAACACATTAACAGGATTGAATTTCCGCTTATTTGTTTTAACGTTTTATGAACTGCTTATTTAGAAATACAATGAAAAACTCATGACACAGTAATTTATCTGTAGTAAACAGGATTTTTTTTTGG
>WFKH01003881.1:10910870-10930322 GCA_016163765.1 Magallana hongkongensis | reverse complement strand
CACACACACACACACACACACACACACACACACACACACACACACACTCGCACACCTTTCACGCACCTAGAAAATTATATGAAAATTTACAATGAAAAATATAAGAAAAAATGACTCTATAATTTGAAAAAAAAACCCACACTTCTACTAAATAAATTTACATATTGTTATCCTTCTCCGGGGCATTAGTCCCGGACCTAGAAAAGGACAAAATCACACAAACAAAATCATCATTCATCGTCATTCAGATCATCATCATCAACTTCAGCATCACCTTCATCGAAACATCGTCATCAACATCGTCTGATTCATCGTCTGCTTCATCTTCATCATCATCGACATCGTCATTCCCCACCGCAACAATACGACACCACAATATGTTTACAATACCATAACACCACAATAAACCGATCGGTATTTTTACCAATCAACGCAGTAATACGTATGTACAATTGATATTGTGGGCTGATACAGTCAACTTAGATTTTTCTAGCTTTATCAAATTTATTTTCACTATAAAATTAATCAGTGAGCGCCAAACAACTATACAAGAGTCTCATGAAGTTTATCCCAGAACACTGTGTTACCATACTCATCATTAGGAAACTCTAGGTACGACTTCTGATTAATGACGTCCATAATGGAAAGCGGGATTTTCTCTGCAGGAATTGCCTCGTAGCAAATCAAGAATAAGACGTTCTCGTTGTCCCTATTGTAAATCTCTTCCATTTTGGCAATACGTAGTTCATACATACACCAATCAGATTCGATGAAATTTGGTGATAAAATAACAATCGTTTTTCTGCTTTTGTTGATGGCGGTGATGATGTTCTCAGCAATGTCGTATCCAGGGACAAAATCACGGTGATGGATACACAGACGGATACCCTTTTCTCCCTCCAACTTAGATATCATTTGCTGGACGAACCTTAAATTTTCATCGGCATAGGAAACAAATGCGTCATATTTGAAATCCGTTTGCTCGTCCTCGCCGCGTACAGACTTATATCCGTGATATCGACTTTTTGTCATGTAGTAGAAATATCGCAATCTCCACCTGTACCTGTAAACCAATCCAGTCGTCAGAATGAAGAGGAAGAGTAGGATGCAGGATGTAACAACAAATATCAGAGTTTTGTAAGAGGCACATTCCTTTTCCAGTTCTTTGATATGTTGTTGAATGTCAACAAATTTTATGAGCTTTCCTTCCTTTTTGCATGTGTATTCATAATAATCTTTCAGATGAATCTTACTGGAGTTCTGTTTTTTATCCATCCAGTGCAAAAAATTGAGGGTTTTGCATTCGCACAGAAATGGATTGTTCGATAAGCTTAACGTTATAGGTGCTTGGTCTGAATGCTGATCTAAAGCATACATTGTTGAATCAGATAGATATTGGATTTGATTGGATGATAGATTCAAATAGGTCAACGATTTCAAGTGACTAATGTTAAAGTCAATGGAGGTCATCAAATTATTGCTCAAGTCTAAATATTTAAGATTTTTAAGATTTACAAAAACAGCTGTAGGCAGATTTGCAATTTTGTTTCCTTTTAGTTCCAAATGTCTCAAGGATTTCAGATTTCTGAAGATTTTTCCCTCTTTATCTGAAGCGAGACTAAATCTCAACAAATTATCGTTCACATATAATTCGACAATTGAATTTAAATGTTGAAAAAAGTAATCTGACACAAAAGAGCAAAAGTTGTTTGACATATCTAATCTTTTAAGATTTTCTAGAGATCTAACTGGACCAATCCAAGACCGTAGACTGTTACCTTGCATATATAAATTTTCTACATTATTTCTAGTAAACCTTATCTCTGGAATAGAATATCCAAGTCCGATCTCATTCATGAACAATGTTTTCAAATTATATGGGACTGGAAAAGTATAATTCATTCTTGAGGATGAAAATTCTTGGTTCTGAAAATTGGTTAGATATCTCAAGGGCTTGTTTGCTGTTTCAATAGCTGATTTTTCTGAATTGTTTCTTCTCTTGTTGTTACACGAAAAGAAGAAAAATGACTTCAAAACTTCCTGAGGACTGTGGGACATATGCTGCTTAGTGGCGTTGATCCATTCCAGGTTTTTTAGAAAGAAGAGTTCCAAAAGATACAATCCAAATGTGAGTTTGTTATCAGCAATGGACACTTTTTTAATTGTTTGAGGAAAATAGCCCATAGCTCTTTCTTCGACTATTTCCAGCCTATTGGTCGATATATGGAGTTCTTTTAGGGTGGTGTTTTTAAGATATCTCAAATCATTTACCCTGAGCTCTGTACTCCACCCAAATGTACAATGGATTTTATTTAACCGAAGAATTTTAATCGGAGAGTTTCTTAACCCGTATGTTAAGATCGGCATTATCCGGAATGTGAGTTCCGGATTGTTGGACAAATCCAAGTGCTTTATTTTCTCTAAGTCTGCAAAAACGTTTTTATCTAGATTTACAGGCACTACAAGTTTATTAACATTCAATCGAAGATCGGAAAGCCTCCCTAGTCCCTTGAACGTTTTGTTTACAATCTGCTTTATTTCATTGTACGAAAGATCCAAATAAGTTAAATTAGAAGGAAAACTTGGTCCTTGAGGTAAGTCTGTTAATTTATTGTGGCTAAGATTGATTCTGGTCACGTTCGGCCAAAACATTGGCGAGCTTCTGAGACCAAGGTTGGAGCAGTCCGCGGAAAGAGTTCCTTGAACCACAGTACAGTTGCAAGCATTTTGGTTCTCGCAACAGTCTGTGTAAATCAACAGTAATGTCAGGACACAGAAACTGCTCACAAGATAACGAACCAAATCCATACCTAGAATGATACATAATGTTTGTTATCGCATTAAGATATACAATTTTGAAAACTTGACAATAACTGATAAATGCTTTCACTTAGATGTTAGATCCATATGCCTTAATATTTCCGACTTTCATAACTTTAGGTAAAATTTGAGGCTACAAGCAGAAAACATAGATTTTCATTATGTCATTACACTATTTACCCTTTATTTGAGATGAGACGTCAACATTCATGGCACAACCCCTGAATTCAGTAACTCCTTTTGCGCGGTTTTGCAGTTTACTGATAAAATCTTACAGGACCAAAGTATTTAGCTAAACGAGGCCGAGTAAAGTTCCACTTCCACTACGTATGGATTTTCGCAACATATATTTTCATGAAATTGTAGTTGCAATGTAACAACTTTCGTTTGTTTTTTGTTTTTATCAAAAATCAATATTATCTGCGAGGTTTATGAGTTGAGAAATTGTGAGTGTATGACTTTAAACGGAAAAATGTTAAAATGCAGCAAACGGCAGCATCAGCATCCTTTACGGGATTGTAATTTATGCTTAAATCCGAAGAAAAGGGTATGACTAGCTGATGAATTCGAAGAGGCCGTGGTATTTTTTAATATGAGTTTTTTGACATGGCATCAAAAGATAAATATCAGCAGTTTATTAGTTTTATTACCTTAGAAATGAACTTTTAAACCAATATATATCAATACGTCAAATTATAAGAGATGGTGCATTGATAACAAAAATATGATTTTGTTAAGCACCACACTAAACCAATAGGTAAAAAATTAAATTTCACCATTTTGGTGACGTTATTCAAAAGTTTTCATATTTAAATGAAAAAGAAATGCCTAGAGTAAAAATACCGAAATAATGGAAAAATGTGAATATTTAGCGCATTTCCAACAAATTCTCAATATAGTTCAATATTAAAAAGTCATTAACTTTTTAGACGAACCTTAAGGAAATCAGGGTGGTTAAGAAATTATTTCTTTAATATGAAAATTGATATACTTGTACATGCAGAAGAAAATTTCGTGCAAGGAATTTTATCAAAATAATTAAGGTATAAATAGTTAGACTTGGCCTCGTTAATCAACTAGTACACTGTATATATTAAAGTTTTGGAACTCAAAGAATTCAAAACTATCTAGAACAATGTTACAAAACTAAATAAAGCATAACCCTTGTTGGAAGAATTTTGCATTCCGAATTCATACACTAATTAATCCAAATGATTAATCTCTTAGACATAAATTAATATGACAAATTATGATATTTTCTGTAATAGGCGTGTAAAAACCTTTAAGGAAAATGTATTGAAACAACCGAATGTCCTGAAAAATACAGAACAACGGTATACTGTGGAATCAGTAAATTTCGTGGTGGCTCCTTATTAATGGAATTCGTTGGTACCTCAATTAATTTTCTTAATTTTCAATTTTTTCCTATATTTTTTGCATTTTCTTTTTTCTTTTAAATATGTGAAAACTATTTTAAAATGTCACGAAATGTAGAAATTAAAAGAAATGTTTACCTCGTGGTTTGTTCCAGGGTTAATATCACAGTTGATGTTTTTCTCAAAAAATTGGCATATTGTGATATATATTGGCTAAAGTTTTAAAGAAATAACACTTTTAAAATGCTTATATGTTTCTCTTATTGCTCTGTCAAGAAATTCCTATTTCAAAAATCCATCGTCGCCTCTAATAAATGAGCCAATCATACTTATTTCTTTGGCTTTATGCATAATTTAAAATACCGGGAAACGATGACGCATAAGCTCCATTTTAGCATTTTACCTTATCAAATTCATAAAATCACTATTTTTCAACTAATACTTTACATATAATGTTAATTTTGTAAAAAAACACAATTTAACATTGCACCTACTGCATGAAAATAAAGAGATGCGCAAAGATATCACATACACAAATTAAATAACAATCATTTTCGTTAATGATATCGTTCATATCGTGTACCGGAACAAATCATTATGATAAATGAACAAATAAATCCTTTTTAATATTATATTATCTTAAATGAGCCATAACTCAGAGGGATGAATACTGACCCCCAATAATAAAAAGTCGATGCAAACAACTTTGCATTACAAAACCTTCTCTAATACTACTGCAGTGCATTAGAAAAATCAACTATATCTTTTAAATTTTTGTAAAAATGTCAATTAATAGAATAGTTGTATTGTTAAATAGTATCCGGTCAAACTTAAAATTAAATTAACGATATGTCAGAATACATACCTTCAGTGGCAATCGATTGATTTGTTTCACAATATATATTGCCCCTAGTTCAATGTCATAAATGAAAGATAAAA
This sequence comes from Magallana hongkongensis, assembly GCA_016163765.1. Taxonomy (NCBI): domain Eukaryota; kingdom Metazoa; phylum Mollusca; class Bivalvia; order Ostreida; family Ostreidae; genus Magallana; species Magallana hongkongensis. Next base: position 10,925,187 of record WFKH01003881.1, on the reverse strand, counting down.
TTTTTAAAGCAAAAGTTCAAATACAAATTTTGTTTTATCAAACTAGTGAGACTTTTAATTTACGATCTCTCTATTTAAGAAGATTGGACTGCGGGAAACACAGGCGTCATAAAATACTAGTTTTTAAGAGAAGGCGGATCTCTTAAACACGATGCATTCCATGATGTTGTTAGAAATAAACATTATTTAATTTTTTAGCAAGCTGTTAATAAAAGTTTTTTTTAAACAATCATTTAATTGAATCTTAATTTTGAATTCTCCTAAATACATTGTAACTCATCTCCTTCACTGTGTTTAGAAATTTCATCAATTCAAAGAAATTGTTTAGAAAACTTACTTAAATCCAATTAATTTTAAAAATTAAACATTATAGCTGTAATTTTCGATGATATTCATCAATTTGTAAAGATTTATTTTTTATTTTTGTTTACGTTGTTGAATTAGTAAAGTTAAGAAAGTTATGATAATAACAAGTAATAAAATGTTATAGTGTCAAAGATAACAGAACTATTTTGGTGGATCCAAAAAACACAAAGAATTGAAAATAATTATTCAAGCATCAATATTCTTGATGGTTTGACCTGTACATGTAGATGTTTACTAAATATTAATGCTCACACTACATTAAACATTTAATAATTACATTCTGCACGGTAAAAAGAAGGGATGTCCCTTGAACTCTTGGACCTGCATGAAAATATCGTTGCCCAACTATATCAAACATTTTGCATTTGTTTGTTTGACCAATTACAAGTAGCACTATAAAGTCGTGCTTTTATGGACTTTATGGAATAAGCCCTGAAATATCATAAAACATCAATGGAATTCAATTTCAATTATAGCATTAGTAAAGAATTTGTTTTTAATGATTTCCATTAAGATAATATTTTCAACATTTTTTTCTAATGTACTTAAAGCGGGAGATAACTCTTGTAGTACATATGTATTATATTTTTCTCCGAAATTAGTCATAAATATAATACACTGTTCAAAAATTTATATTTATATTGTAATAAGTTAATAGCTTTCTGTAAATACAATATTTTGTCTTTTTTATCACCGTAATGTTAGCAAAGAAAAACCATTGCATTATATTTTAGCAAGTTGCTGCTTTTGAAAACAATGTGTTCTATATGTAGTAGAAATATCGAAATCTCCACCTGTACCTGTAAACTAATCCAGTCGTCAGAATGAAGAGAAAGAGAAGGATGCAAGATGCAGGGTGTAACAACAAATATCAGAGTTTTGTAAAAGGCACCTTCTTTTTCCAGTTATTTGATATGCTAGGTTTTTAAACAAATGTTATAATACCTTTCCTAATTTGGTACATGTATCATCATTAAAATTGTCATTCGAATTTTCGTGGAGTTTTCTCTCTTATCCTACCACTGTAAAAATTTTAGAATCTTACATTCCCACAGAATTTGATTGTTCGTTAATCTTAAAGTAAGATGTGTTTGGTCTGCGTGTTGATCCGAAACATCCATCGTTGAATCAGCTAGATATTGAATTAGATTGGATGATAGATCGAAATACGTCAATGATTTCATAATATGAATGCTGAATTCGATTTTGAACAGTAAATTATTACCAAAATCTAAACTTTTCAGATTTTTAAGATTTAAAACACAGCTAAAGAAAGCAATGAAGTTTTGTTTCCGTTTAATTCAGTACATCAAGCTAAACAAGTGTTGGAAAAAAAATTTTCGTGTACAAGCTAGACTAAATCCTAACAAAGTATTGTTCAGATATAATTCCGTTAGAGTGTCCAAATGCTGTCTTTTGAGATTTTCAAGAGCTTTTAATGGCCCAATCCAATCCTGTAAAATGTTCCCATGTATAAATAAATTTTCTAAATTATTTTTAATTACGGTAGTAAAAGTCATCTTTAGATAGTATATTCAAGTCCAATTCCATTCATAAACAATATTTTCAGATTAGATAAAACTGGGAAAGTGAAGTTTATCTTTCTGGAAAATAATCCTTTTAAGATATTATTAAGCGCAACCTTTGAAAAGTACTCGGATTGCCCAAGGATTTGTTAGTCAACACATTTGTAGTTCCGAGTAAGAATCTTCTCCTGAAAAAGTTCTCCTTTTGTTGTAACAGGAAAAAATATGAACCTAGAATTTTTTTGGGATCGTGAGACATATGTTGTATGGTGGCATTGATCCATTCTAGCTTGTGTAAGTAAAACAAATCCAAAAGACACAGCTTAAACGTGAGATAGATGTCAGCAACCGAAATCTTTTGTATGGTGCGCGGCTTAAAGTTCAATGCATTTTGTTCTAAAAATTCCAGTCTATTGCTCGAGATATGGAGTTCTCTTAGAATGGTATTTTTTCAGCTTTTTTAAATCGTTTATCATGAGCTCTGTACTCGGACTAAATGTACAGTGGAATTAATTCAAGCGAAGAATCTCAATTGAAGAGTTTTTTCAAGCCGTGTGTTAAGAGATGGCATTGTTCAGAATCTGAATTCGTAATTTTCTGCCAAATCTAGGTGTTTTATTTTAATCAAGTCTACAAAAATGTTTCTATCTAATATGTATAAAGTCAGCGTTATTTTATTACCATTCAGTCGATCAAAAATCCTCAGTAGTCCCATGATGGTGTTGTTTAAAATGTGTTTTATTGCATTATACGAAAGATCCAAATGTGTTAATATACGAGGAGGACTGGTATCTTGGTGAAATTGTTTTAGTTTATTTAAGCTTATGTTAATTCTGGTCACGTTCGGCCAAAAGTACGGCGAGCTTCTCAGACCAAGATTGGAGCAATCCGCGAGGAGTGTTCATTGAATCATAGCGGCATACGTTATGGTTTGTCTGTGTACCTAAACAGTAATGTCAAAACACAAGTATTGCAAGCAACAAAGCGAATCCGACGATATTCAATGGTTGGTTTTTCACTCGTTTGTTTGATCTGTTACAAGTAGCAATTAATGTAAAGTGGCTGCTTCAAGAAGGAAATGGTAGAGCTTAGACAAGCAAAGCCCCCAATATAGAGGCATTTACAACTGTCCAATCATCCGTGATTCATATATGATATTTGTGTTATGTAGTCAGAGGGGTAATACGGAAATACAAGGGTCTCGGTTTTTATTACTAAAATTGATGCTTACGATTATTTGGAAAGGGTTTTATAAGGGATCTGCTATGCATGAGTATATACTTCCGTATAACCCTGATAAGAATTTGGAGATGTTGATTTATTACATCGGAAGTTTCATGGAGGAAGTTGCATCGACATTTTATCCAAAGAATGATTAAGAAAATTTTATTTATTGTTGAAAGATTTTACAAAATAAAGCTTTGATTTATTTTCAAATTATTATACTTTTAGGGGTTTTTGGTGATGAAAATCATATCATATGCAAATATATAAAAAAAACAATTAACGTAAATGTCATATTATCCGATATCTTTCTGCCTCTGGTATATATGATATATGGATTTTATCTCATTTAATTATCATTTTTCAGAATATTTCTTATGTAAGCTTACGTATTGAAAATTTTACTTGTATGTAAAATAAGCTGTTGAATCTAGAATCTGTTAAATAGGTTGGTCGAAAACAATTTGAGCCATATCCCATTGAATAATGATATCTTGCTAAATACATACATACTATATAGTGTAGTATAAATAAACAAGACGGAAACGTCTTTCAACATCAACCCAGGTTCATTCTTTTCAGTTTGCCTCTGAATTACAAAATAACAAAGATAACGAAGATTTACAATTTTATTAAGCAAAATCAAATATTGAACATAAATAACATTGTTTGATTCCGTTTCTAATCTAAGAAGGAGAAATGAAAATTTACCTTAATGAATGCCGAAAAAGGGGAGAGGGGGAGAGTTTGGTCCGTAGACCAACAAAAGAGTCTCTCAAATGCCCGATGACGGTCGTATTTATACACTTACAGACAATAGAATTTAAATAACAATAGACAGGGCATCAATAGTTTTAAACAAAATATAAACGGAGTATAAATTTCCGGAATCAAACATATACAAATACATATAGATATACCACATTCCCCCCAACTTAAGATCAATTTAAATTTTATTTAATTGTCAATATAAACATACATATTACATTGTATACATATAAATACAATTATATATATAAACACATTTATACAAAATAATATATGAGATCACATATACAGTTATACCTCAGTCTGTCTCTCGAGTAAACACGCATTGCACTTTGCCGTCACTTTTCCAAGAATTCGAAGTCCTCAGGTCCACCGGTGAGGTTCCTTTGTCTGTAAACGTCTGATCCTTGAATTCCTTCCCGGATGATCCTCCTTTTCTCCTGTTCTCTCTGCCTTAAAGTCTTTATTTCTATCTCTCGTTGTGCAACTTGTGGTTGGTTTTCTTCACCAAGGTATAATGCTGGGATTTGTATGCACTGTGGGTCGATAAACTGGTCGTTGATTTTTTCATAGAGAGATAATTTAATCATTTCGTCCACTTTTTCTTTAGGAGCTTTATTAACTTTTATCATGTGTCGCTTTAATTCTTGTTTCCCGTTTTTGAAAGACTTTGCACAATTTGGACACATATGTAGTGTAACAATGGAACAATGAACGTTCTTCCAATGTAGTTTCAATTTTGAATAATTATTAAAGTTTCCAGCGTAGTTACAATAAGGCTGGACATCTCATTCCCTTGCAGAATATGTCGTATCCTTGCCATTCATGTTCAAGCGAATTCATCTGTAATAGAACAATTAATTATTGTAATATATATTTACATGTACTATATGTTCATTTACTGGCTACAGTTGTGAATACTAGGGAGAATAAATATTTCTAGGTCTGATTTTTCTACCTGTTGTTTTAAATTGAAGAGAGGGAGGGTTTGATATTTCGTTTTCTGTAATTGATGCATCTAATTGAGTGAGAGAATTTTCATTTGTGTTTTCCGAATGTTCGGTTTCGGAAATGTTCAGGGTATTTTCTGAATTTTTAGTCCAGTTTTCGAAAGCAAGATTTCCTGTATATGGTTTTAAATGGTCAACATGAACCGTAAGTATCGGACTTGATTCGTTTCTTTGAATGTCATACAAAAGATCTGAAATTTTATTTATGACAAGATATGGGCCCGTCCATCCTAAACCTAACTTTTCTTTTGCTTTCGGCGGGTACCACCTCCAAACCCAGTCATCTTTCGAAAAAGATCGGGGTTTAAGACCTATATCATAGTTATTCTTTTGTCGAGTTGCAGCTTGATGGGAATGCTCATAAACAAAGTTGAACGTGTCTCTCATAGCATTTTGAAGCCAATCTACGTATTCGGAAGGACAGAAATTATTTTGATCAGGAGTTCCTATTATTAAATCAATTGGACAATTTAGTTCACGACCGAATATGACAAGATTTGGGGTACAACTAGTACTCTTTTGAACGGTGGCTCGATATGCCATTGTCAAATACGGTAAGTGATCGTCCCAATCGTTCCTGTTCTCATTTACAAACATTGATAACATTTGTTGGATTGTACGATTAAATCGTTCTACGAGGCCATCTGACTGCGGTCTATATGGAGTCGTTCTTGTTTTATCTATACCTATTTTGGAACATAGCGTTGCGAATAGTTGGGATTCGAACTCTCGACCTTGGTCAGTGTGAATTTGCTTTGGACACCCTAATTTTGATATGAACTCGGTCATAAGTTTATCGGCTACTGTTATGGCTGTATGATCAGGAATTGCGTATGTTTCTGTCCATTTCGAGAAGTAATCACATATGACCATAATATATTCGCTTCCATTTCTAGTGATAGGTAATGGACCCAAGATGTCTATACCAATGCGATCTAAAGGCTTAGTAATATCTGACGTTTTAAGAGCGGCTTTCCCTAAACCTGGTCTAGGTTTTCGCTTAGCACATTGATTACATTCTTTGCACCACCTTGTGATATGCTCGGTCATATTGGGCCAATAAAACCTACGTTTAACCGCCTCAGTAGTGCGTTCTATTCCAAAATGACCACCAAGCCTGGAATAATGAAGTTGTTCAAAAATAAAGTTTCGGATTTCTAAAGGTGCAACTAATTTGCAAACATTTTTATCTCTCTTGTATAGAACATTTTCTTTAATTTCTAGGACCTCCCATTTAGACCATAATTTTTTAGTTTCGTCCGAAACACATTGTAATTGCAGCTTAGTTGGTTTTTCATCACTTTCTAATTTTAATTTTAGGATAGGTCCAATGATGTTATCATTTGCCTGCATTTCTGAAATAATTTGACTCGACCATGTTTCTAACCAATTTGATGTCAAATTTTCAATGGTATTTTGGGTTTCAGACTGTACAGGGCATATGTTAACAGTAGGAACAGATTCACATGAACCTTCGTTTCCCGATTCACTAGTCAATTGACAACTTTTAAACATAGTTTTGCTCTTGCTACTTGTTTCTAATTCAGGATGACATTCGGAACACTCTTTCCTAGAGCAGGCTTTCATGAATGGTCTTCGTGACAAGCTATCAGCATTCATATGCTGCGAACCTCGTCTATGCTCAATCTGATAATCATATGTATCTAGGATACTAATCCATCTTGCAACTATTCCTTCTGGATTTTTGAAGTTTTTTAGCCAAACTAAAGACGCATGGTCAGTTCTGATCAGAAATTTTCGTCCCCAGAGAAAATGACGAAAATGTTGTACAAAAGTTATTACAGAGAGTAATTTTCTACGTGTTGTACAGTACCGACGTTGGGACCTATTTAACGTTCTACCCGCGTACGCTATAACGCGTTCTTCTCCATTTTGTACTTGCGATAGTACAGCCCCTATACCAAAAAGACTGGCATCGGTGTCCAGTATAAATTGACCTTCTAGAGTTGGGTACGCAAGTATGGGCGAGGATACAAGCAGTTGTTTTAATTTTTCAAAAGAGTTTTGACATGATTCGTCCCAAACAAAACTTCGGTTTTTCTGAGTTAGTCTAGTCATGGCAAATGAAACAGTGCTGAAATTAGGTATAAAGCGGCGATAATATCCAGCTAAACCTAAAAATCCACGCACTTCGCTCACATTTGATGGGATAGGCCAATCTAGTACTGTTTGAATTTTATCTTCATCACAACTTATCCCTTGATCAGAAACAACGTGACCCAAAAATTTGACATGATGTTGAAAGAGAACACATTTCTTGGGTTTTAATTTCAAGTTTGCTTTTCGAAGACTATTAAAGACTGATTTCAAGTTTTCCAATGCTAATTCAAAAGTGTCTCCAAAAACAATTATGTCGTCTAAATAACACAGACATTTTTGCCATTGAAATTTCCCTAATACTAAATTCACTAGTCTCTGGAAAGTTGCTGGGGCGTTGCATAAACCAAAAGGTAAAACTTTAAATTGATAAAGACCTTTATGAGTTGTGAAAGCTGTTTTGATTTTATCTTTTTCCGCCATTTTGCATTGCCAATACCCACTAGCCATGTCTAAGGTAGAGAACCATCGCGCACCTGTTAGAGATTCTAGTGATTCATCTATGCGAGGCAAAGGAAATGCATCTTTCTTGGTTTGTGAATTTAGACGGCGATAGTCAATACAAAACCTAACGCTGCCATCTTTCTTTTTCACTAAACATACAGGGGAAGCGTAAGGGCTATCGCTAGGCTCTATGATGTCATTTTGTAGCATACTTTCAATTTCTCTTTCCACTATTTTCCTTTGCATAATTGGAACACGTCTAAGAGGTAGTTTAAAAGGTTCAGAATTACCTGTATCTATTTGATGTTCTACTAAATTTGTTCTCCCTAACTGTTCTCCAGGACCAACAAAAATATCTCTAAATTCAGATACTAAGCCAAAAACCGCTGCTTTTTGTACATCTGTTAACTTTTCTGAGGATTTGTCTAACAAATCTGCTAAATGTCCGGGAAGCTCAGGATGATTATCCTTCGTATCCGGGACATTGTATTCAAATGGCACTGAAGAGTCAAACGACTGTAAACTGGCAATGATGGTATCTCTATCTAGTTTAATAGGGCGATTGTTAACATTTGCTACCGACACGAAAACTGTTTTATTCTGGGGTTTAACAATTGACTTGCACATTAAAAGTTCTTTATTTTTGACAACTTTAGAGGGTTCTAATAGACCTTTGTCATCCCTATATTCACCATCAATGTACCCTAGAATAAACATTTCGCTGTTAGGAGGTATTGAGACTGGTTCAGCTACTCTAATTCTTGCACACGAATATACACGACTTTTATCTGGGTTAAGGCGGACAGAATCCTTGCCTATCTTGAGTTTACGACTTTTTGAAAACAATACTGCAGATTTTTGACTCAAAAAATCCATACCCAAAATACCTCTAAGTCGATCACTACCAAGTTTGACAACAAGGATTTCGTGATTGTACGTGTGTTTACCAAGTTTTATTCTAAACTCAGACTTTCCAATAACTTCTAAAGAGTTCCCTCCGGCCGATGTCAGCGTAGTTTCAACGCTTCGTAGGTCGGGTTTCCTATCTCCTAACGACTCAAAGTATTCATAAGAAATGAGGGTGACGGGAGATCCCGAGTCAACTAGAAAATCGCCTCTAACAGAATTTATCAATACATCCGTCTGTCAATTCATTTAAATCTAGTTCAATTGTTGGCCAGATAGGTTTACCATCAGTGTGTTTACAGGTCGAACTTTTGGCCTCAAGCCGGACCCTACCTAGTTTTCCGAATTTTCAGCTTGTGAAGTTCGAGACTCACTAACTGAAGTACCGGGGGTATTTGATCTGGGGCTTGGTATTTGTGGGGCATAGCTTTTGTTACTTTCATCCCTAATTTTTGAGCGGCAGTGTTTAAGTATATGGCCAGGTTTTCCACAATAGTAACATTTAGGGACCCTTTGATAATTCCTTTTCTCTGTTTGCTCCCCGTTATTTTGTTTGGTATGTAAGGCTTCTGACAGGTTTTTAAAACCTTCTACAATTTGTTTTTGAATAATTTCTAGCGTATTATTATGTACGCAGTCCAAGTTTGGATGGGGTTTATCAACTTTGTGTACAGCATTCACTGTATGCGGTTTGCTAAGGGTGTTTTGAGACCCTTCAAATGACTCAAACTCTACAGCAAGTGATATTGCATGGTCTAGGGTTTTAGGATGTTTAAATTTCACATGCTTTTTCAATTCCTGGTTTCCCAAACCATATATGAATTGGTCAATGATGTAAATTTCTTTAGCATCATATGGGATTCCAGGAAAGGCCAAGCATCCTAACCTCCGAAGAGCATAACCGTAATCAGTGACGGACTCATTTTTGTCCCGCCTACGATTTCTGAAGTCGGATCTAAATGCTGATTCTTGACCAGGGGGGTGAAATCTCTGTTCTAATGCAAATTTAATTTCGTTATAATCATTGACTTGTTTTGCATGGAGGTCACTTAAGAGTTTTTGTGCGTTTCCCCTTAATGACATACATAATTGTTGGGCCATTTCTGATTTATCCCATTATTCCAACGGGCAACTTGTTCAAAGTGAACAATGTAATCTTTAAAATCCGTAGATTTTCCATCATATATATCAGGTTCTTTCGCTTTTCTGTGAACTCTGCTCGTAAACTGATGTGATAAACCAGAGCTTGGAATTTCTGCATGTTCGACAGAATTACTAGTAATCTCCGATTCTGGCCGACTAGATGGGGCAAAACTAAAATGATTACACGGAGTTTCAGGAATGTATTCCCGACAATGATTTACATTTGTTTCATCTGCCCTTGTTTTAATTTGTTGAGCATTCGAAGTAAATGAAGGTGTTTCGGGAACATACACAGTTTCACCTTGGTCGGGTTCAATAAATTGAACATGTCGTTTCGGTGTACTAGTATGAACGGGTTCGTTTATAGAGCACCTGTTACCCGGTGAATCGTGTTCACTGCTCCGAGCCTTTGAATGGGTACGCACAGGTAGTGCGTCAATGTGAGGCGAGTTCAGTGAATCGTGTTTACTCTGCGTATTACGGAGCAAGTTTTCACGGTAAATTCTGGGCGTTTCAATCGTAATATAACCAGAGCTAGCATTTGTCCTTTGATTTATTTCTCTTTCTAAATTTTCAATTTCTAGAGAAAGATCTTCAATTTCTTGACTAAATTTAAGAACTTCTGATTGAAGAAAATGAATTGAATTTCTGCATGCCATTTTGTAAATTCATTGACAAACTGATCCGGTCGCGGCAACCAAAATGTAGTATAAATAAACAAGACGGAAACGTCTTTCAACATCAACCCAGGTTCATTCTTTTCAGTTTGCCTCTGAATTACAAAATAACAAAGATAACGAAGATTTACAATTTTATTAAGCAAAACCAAATATTGAACATAAATAACATTGTTTGATTCCGTTTCTAATCTAAGAAGGAGAAATGAAAATTTACCTTAATGAATGCCGAAAAAGGGGAGAGGGGGAGAGTTTGGTCCGTAGACCAACAAAAGAGTCTCTCAAATGCCCGATGACGGTCGTATTTATACACTTACAGACAATAGAATTTAAATAACAATAGACAGGGCATCAATAGTTTTAAACAAAATATAAACGGAGTATAAATTTCCGGAATCAAACATATACAAATACATATAGATATACCACAATAGCCTATAAACGGTCCACCATCACATTACATAGTTTTTAATGATATTATCGACTTCATTGAAAAAAGGGAATTTAAATTTAATTGTTATCCAGTGTAAACATTTGAGACTTCAATTAAACAATGATTTATATGATTTTTCTGAGTATGAAGTTAGTTATAGTGAGCTTTACAGAAAAAATATACATTTAAAGCACTAATATTTTGTATATTACATATGCATATGATTTAATGGAACTAAAGAGATTTAATGATATGTGGTGAAAACAAACAGTGTTTAAAATCAAAAGTCCAAAGGAAAAATACAAAACAGGAGCAGAGCAAACACGGACCTCTAAAAAATGATGACTTCAATCGAGACTATTGATAGCCCTGTTTTATCAACTTGTTTGTCAGTAGCTTTCCTCGCCTTAGAAACTGTTCAAACGTAGAGCATGCCCTTGCGTATCGAATTAACTGAGATACAAAAACTCCAAATGCAGGTGATGAAGGTATATTGCTACATAAGTAAGGAAAGTTGACTATAGAAAAATTGAAGTCATCACGTTTATCATAAAGTTTTGTTGTTAGGTTACCATCAATGTCCATTTGCAGTAAAATATCCAAATATGAAACAGATGACACAGACTCTGTGGTTTCTTTTATTTCAAGTTCACTGGGATATATCGAGTCGACGTCAGTACGGAAGTAACAATTGTTAATTGATAATACGTCGATATACCTGAATGTTGAGTTGGAGGCCACAGGAAGTGATTTTTTTTTTCACGTACAAGTTTTTAAATAAATTCTGCTTCATATGAATACAAAAATAGGTCTGCTAACAATGGGGCGCAATTAGTACCCATGGGAATTCCAACAAACTTTTGGAAAACCTGATTTCCAAAAACTACATAGATATTGTCTATCAGAAACTCAAGCATCTTTTTAATATCCACTTCAGAGTACTTGTGTGCACAATCCGAATGGCTTTTAACAAAATAGTTTTGCAAATGACCGATGACAAGGTAAGTAAATTTACGTAATCCACTTTTATTGAAAAAGCAGCTATCAATGATGTCAAAAAGCCTGGACTTTAATTTATCGTGGGGGATGGTTGTATAGAGTGTAGAAAATTTTGATGCTATTGATTTTGGTTGAATTTTGGGACTACAAGTTTTCTAAAAGTTCCTTCGAATTCTTAAGTATCCACATATGATTTACACCGCTTCTTGAATATACTGTTACACAGTACTCTTGAAGTTTCTCCTTTACTGCTGTTAATATTTTGGTAAGGAGTAAAGAAAGAGGCTTGATAGAACATTTACTGGAACCCGCTATATATCTTTGTTTGTAAGGATTTTTATGAAGTTTAGGTATCCAATATAGGTAAGGTAATTAAAACTGATTTTGGTTGTTGGGAATATTGAAAATATTCAAAACTGACATGATTTTGAAGAATTTCCTCCTTGGAAAGAGAGCTATGAGTATAAGTTGGATTGCCACTTGCAGAATTAAATCCAAGTTCTTCTAATATACAATTTATTTAATGAACCTTACAAACAAAGACAATGTTGTTTCCTAATTGTCAGCAGGGACCAGTATAAAGTGATCGTGTAATCTATCTAGTTCTTTTTTCATTTCTAAATTATCAAATATAGAAGGATAAATGGTTTTCATACTGCGCTTTAATCGCTTAATGCGAGATTTTAACATGCATCGAACACTTTAAGTCCATTCTGACAACGTGTCAAGGTCCCCTTTTTCATGTTTGGCCCATCGTCTGGCATATTCCTCTACAGAATTTATAATATGTATGAAGTTAGAATGCCAGTTGAAAGATCGGGGTTCCCTAAATTTTGGACCTTTAAGAATAAGTGATTTAAGGTCATCATTATTAACTATATTTACGTCACCAGTAATGACATGTCCAGCAGGACTATAGTTAAAGGGTGAAAAAGAACAAGAACATGTTGGAGGACTACCTTTCAGATGCTCGATGTAGAGGCATTCTAGAGTTTTTTTGTAATTAAGTGAACTTACTACCCTGTGTAGTAAGTTCCATTTATCGAAGAAGAATGCACATCTGTTTGCAAGCGAAATAACTCCCCCGACTCTTGTATTCCTGCTTTACCCAATCCCAGCGCACTTGCGCATGTCAGTAGTAGCATCTTCCTCTTTTTCATCAAGACAACAGAGCGAGCGGCCGTGCCAGTACGCAGAGAAATTTTTTTCTGGAATTCTTCCAAGCCAATTCGGTATTGTCTGTATCATTCATGTACTTTGTAAGTATGCATCATGGGGGTTCGTTAAGATGGATTGGGCGTCTAAATCTTACCCCAAAGCATCCGATGGCTATGGATCTTTGTACATCCCACATGCTCACAAAGGGCGCCATGATGCACGGCATTGTGGCAACGCACTTTGAAAAATTACGCACTTTGAAAAAAATTTTCAAAGTGCGTTAAATTTTGGACAAAATTAACGCACTTTGAAAATTTTTTTTCAAAGTGCGTTAAATTTTGGTCCAAATCAACGCACTTTGAAATATTTTTTCAAAGTGCGTTATGAGTTACGACCAACATTTTTTTACATCATGACACTTAACGCACTTTGAATTTTTTTTTTTAACATTTAGATGTAAAGTTGTGTTTATATATGAAATATCAATTGATATTTCGTTTTCGATGAACCGATACGGCGATCCATTCTTTCAGCAAGCCTCGTTTCTCATGCGCTGATCCATACTGGATGAGCTTCTTAAATAGAACATTAATCCTACCGCTGGATTCAGTTCCTCCAAGAGGTCTGATGAATTATGTTTGCCAATTTATTAGAGACCAGATACAAATGTATAGATTTATGAAACAATTTTTTGAAGGGGATTATTGCATCTACCGCGGCCATTGAAAAGAAAAACTAAAAGACTCAATAGGGCACATATACATTTCGTATTTCTTCCCCTTCCCAAATTCGCTGGTTATACAGCGATGATTGTTCAAATCAATTTAACACCGCATAAAAAGTATAAACAATGAGTTTAAAATTCATTTTTTTCTTAAACAAACTAAGAATTTATTAATAAACGTTAAAAACTTTGTTCTGACCCAGCTTACGATGTCTAAGTATAAGGTCGCTAGCTTTTGAATTCAATTCAGTCGTTTTATTTAAATTTCAGTTCTAATGTGGAGTAAAGAAGATCTTCTAGCATCAAATTTTGAAAACAAAATTATGAAATGGATAATTAAAAGAATTTATTCATTTTTGAAATCCTATTTTAACAATCTTTAAACTGAATGTACATTTCAGTCAATTATAAACATATTATTTAATATCTAACACTAAGTATTTTGACGGCTACTTCTGTTGAAATAGCCCTTCAATTCGAAAAGAAAAATATAAACTCGTCTTAAGAATCGCGTAGACACTGATTTTGGAATATGGATCTATAATTATATGTAATATGAGCGAGGGCTATTTGTTTTTCGAAAAAGGTACTCTTTATACACATAAAAGAATTAACGAAGAAGGAGATGCCTTATTGACATTTATCTCTTTATTGAAATTTAAGAGAATTAATTTGATTTAGAATTACTGCTTTTAAAAAAATCGTATGTCTATACTTAAATACTGAGTCATGAGTCACATTATCTTCACAGTAGGTAAATGGCAAATATCCATTCACACACACACACACACACACACACACACACACACACACACACACAC
>WFKH01003881.1:10869533-10901499 GCA_016163765.1 Magallana hongkongensis | reverse complement strand
ATGTCAGCTCGACGCCTTTGTGGCCGTTCCGGCCTTTGATTTTTTTTAAAGATTTGGATATTTTACTTGCCAGGAAAACGTCAGAACCGGCGCCATTACGATAACTGGAAGCTGCATTCTCGGCTCAGTTTTAATAAAATATATATTTAAACTTACCATTATATCGCTTAAAATAAAATTCTACGCCATATTTTTAAAAATCATACTGATAAACATTTGTAGTAAAGCTTTTCTTCCCACAAGATTTCAAAATTGCACGAAATCAAAACAAATCTCGACAGTTCAATAAAATGTGTTCAACAGTCTGTTTATTACATATGATGTAAGAACCCATAAAAGTGATATTAGTGAGAAGTAGTATCGTTGTTTTATTAAATAGTTGTGAGTTAAACAAGTGATTTAACTCACAAGTATTTAAAATCAAACCGAGAATGTCGCTTCCAGTTGGAGGCAGCAAATTTCCAGTATTCGTATCGGTGCCGGTTCTGACGTTTTCCTGGCACGTAAAATATCAAAATCTTTTAAAAAAGACAGGAAAATTTATAGATTTGGATGATTTTTAATAAATAAATGATTTGAATTTAGATATCCATGAAATTCAAATTTTTGAAAGTCTCACCAGATAACTTTCAAAATGTCTTTTTTTTTTTAAACCATTTTGATTAGAGTTAATTCTCTTTTTAAAGGTATGGCTCCATTTTATGAAGAACTGTGTAAAGATTTAAAATGGAAATGTGATGAAAATCTGCTAAAGAAAATGAAAGCAGCTAATGAGGCAGAATTGAAGAAGCTTGATGTCTCCATAGAAGATGCAGAAAAAAATCTAGGAGAGACCGAAGTTAGGGAGTTCATGTTAAAAAAGGCAGAATATCTTTGCAAGATTGGAGATAAGGTAAATACAATGTAATTATTAATTGATAAATGTCATGAAATTGACAGCATTATATGTTTTCTCTATAATACTCCAGTTTATCTTCCTTATTACCAATATGTCTTAAGAAGGTGGTTTGAAAAGTACTTTAGACATAGTAATTGGAAACTATACAGCACTGTCATATCAATGATATCATTTGCAATTCTTAGGTACAGAATTCAGGAAACTTTTAGATATCTTTTGCAATTCTTAGATATAGAGTTCATCACTTTTGATTTCTTTTTGAGGCCAAAATAAAATTATTGTTTGTTTGGAATTTCCTCCCGCCTCATTGAAATACCCCTCGCTGATGAAAATTTATTAGCAAAAAATAAAGAACTTTTTTTTTTTCATTGTACAATGTTTATATATAAGACCTAAAAAAAAATGGTTTGTTTCCGCTTTCCCGACCGACCCTAGCTTTTACTGCCGACTCAAAACTTTTTTTTAAGGATTTTTGATGGAAAATCATTTATTTTCATTTTTATCCGATTTGGAAAAAAAATTTACTCAAAATTTTGGTCACAAAAACGCTTGTAGCAGTTACTCTTTTCAAATCAGTGTAACTCAAACGTTTTGTTTCAAAATGGCTGTATGTTTCCATGTGTTGTAGATATTAAATTAATATTGCTCTCATCGCTGGCAGAGGAAGTATCTGATATATAATATCATTTTTGTGTTTTCTTTAGAACCAGCTTAATAGTCAGGAAAGATATTAAAAGTATTTCTCATTTTATATCATTCAGCAGTGTCAGTATCTAACCGGCATGTATGAACACTGCTCAATACATACTGCAATAAATTATAAAATGGAAAAAAATTATTTGAAAAAATTTTAAAAAATTCCGACCGACCAACCCTACTTTTTTTCAGCATGAAGCGGACACAAACCATTATTTTTTTTAGGCCTAAGTTCATTTGTCAAAATAGCATTAAATTTCCACTGTTTATGGAGATTTTTATTTTTTAACAATTTTTAATTAGTTAAACTTCCAGTTTGAAAAATATAAAAAAAAAATTCCCTCCCTCCCTCCTGGGTCTGGAAACCCCCAGCCAGGTTTTAATCATATGTCTTACATTGTTAAAAATAGGATTGTCAATGAGTATTCGAGGACTCAACTATCGCTCAGTCACACCGATCATCAACTAAAATTTTCTTAGTCGATTACTTATTTCTCAGGGCAAATTTGACATCACTAGTTGCAATGTAAATAAAAAAAATGCACATATTCACACAATTTTAATCTAAATGATTTAATGTAGAAAATTTGTAAATATTCTCTAAGACACAGAGAAAAAGACAAAATGATACTGACAGTAGTGCAATACTGTATTTATTGACTTGTGGAATGAGTGAGAGAGTAAAGAAATGATCACTGTGATTCTTTGTACAGGAGGCCTCACTGACCCAGTTTCGGAAGACCCAGGAGAAGACAGTGACCCTGGGATACAGACTGGACCTGGTGTTTCACCTGATCAGGATGGGGCTGTATTACATGGACCATGATCTCATCACCAGGAACCTGGAGAAGGCACAAAGGTACACTCACTCAGTGCCCTGTTCTTTAAGATTAGAACTGATACAATACCTAAGATGTAGAAGTGAAAAGATAGATAAACTATTTTGACAGTTTATGTTTATCTGGACTAGTATTATAAAGAACAATAGGAAATTATAAGAGATCAATGAACCAGTACATTCCTTAATTTATTATAAGAAAATGGAGCACAAATTATACTGATGTCTCTGTAGTCTATTTGATACAAGAACAATGTATGAAGAATTTACAATGATTAAGCTTGTACTAGAATGAATGTTGAAAGTTTTAAGCATATTGATAATCATTGGAAGCATGAATGTATTTAAGATGCAAATGATAAAAAAAAAACCCAAAAAACAAAACAAAGTAAAGTAATGATAAACATGTCTGCATGTAATTTATTAAAATCATCACAAAACATGTCGCTGTACATGTACTTGATTTGAAACATCAGAATGCAGATATTACTCTCAGTACTTGTTAGTTTAATTTATCAATCCTAATGGCATATTTCTTAGAAAATTAATTACGGTACCAATAATGTACATAAGATGAATGGATAAATTGAATGGATTTTAAAAGATTCTTTTTTTAATTTCAGTCTGATTGATGAGGGTGGGGACTGGGATCGCAGGAACCGCCTAAAGGTCTACCGTGGTATCTACTGTATGTCTATCCGAGACTTCAAGCAGGCCGCGACCTTGTTTCTGGACACCGTGGCGACCTTCACCTCGTATGAACTGATGGACTATCAGACATTCGTTACTTACACAGTGATATGCAGCATGATTGCTTTAGAAAGACCAGAACTCAGGGAAAAGGTAATGTTACCACATCTTCTGTGTGGTCATGTTATGAAGTTTTCTATTTATTAAAAAAATCTTCCATTTTATAAAAGGATGTTTATTTTTAAATTTAGTTGTTTGATTCATTTTCTTTACAAGGTAGTTATATTATACAATTTTATGTGAATTTCCGGTACTGTAATGAATGAAGTTTATTTCTAAACTGAAATGTTATTGATAGGCTTTTAAGTTTTATGATCCATGAAATGTTTTAACATTTAATGGCAAGTATTACACATGTACACATTTTATCCATATAAATAAAATTGTCAGTTGAATACTCTATTTATTTTTGGCAGGTTGTGAAAGGCTCAGAAATTCTAGAAGTGCTTCACAGTCTACCCAAAATCCGATCCTTCCTGTTCGCTCTCTATGACTGCCATTACTCCGATTTCTTTAGATACTTAGGTAAGAGTCTCAGGAAACACCAAGTGTATAATCTGTATTTTGTTTGTTCACTAGCTAGTTTTTGACAGTAGGAAAATAGAAATAAAGAACAGAATTAGATTTAGTAGAGTTAAGGCCATTGCACCTTAATTAAAGTTATGAATTATAAAACAGTTACATCCATTGACACAATTTATTGGTATTCTGACAATAAAACATGCTGTAAAGCTAATTGGTCATACTCACTGGTATATAACAATTTCCCTTTATTCTGTGGTTTACAGCACATGTGGAGGTCATGTTGTAAACACTAACTGATCACACTTATTAAACATTTTCTTTTTGGCTTACAGCCCAGGTGGAGGACATGCTGAAGTTTGACCGTTTCCTGTCCCCTCACTACCGTTACTTCACCCGTGAGATGAGGATCATCGCCTACACTCAGCTACTTGAGTCCTACAGGAGTCTCACATTGGACTACATGGCCAACTCATTTGGGGTCACAAATGAGTTCATTGACCAGTGAGTGTTACTTTATTTTAATGACATCATTTTTTTTCCTTATGTGGTTACCCGGGGTAATACATTTATGCAAAACTATACTTAAATCTTTCATTTTTTATCATGTTTATGATATATTTATTAGGCAATTTACTATGTACAGTACTCATGATTTGTTAAATCAATATTCAGAACAAAGTCTTGTTAAATATCCATGATTTCCAGTCGAGTGAGTTGTTATAATAGTGTGATAATAACCTGTGTTTTAGGGAGCTGGCTAGATTTATAGCAGCAGGGAGACTTCATTGTAAGATAGACAAAGTCAAAGGCATCGTAGAAACCAATAGACCAGACAACAAAAATTGGCAATATCAGGTAGGGATCATTTCTCAATTTTACATACTCTTGCATTCTACATTGTGTTCTGTAGAAATTCTTATTAGAAAATTCACATTTTAAAACATCAAAGATTTGTTGAAAAAATCCAGCAATTGGAATATAACATGTTTACCTAATAACTTTGAAATGCAGATTGATTGAATATTTTACTTAATAATGGTCAGGTAAATTCCCATGTACAGTATTACTTGTTCATGTATGTAGGCAGTCTTTCTCCTTTATTTATTGCTAATTAATACATTTTATTTGCAGGCCACAATCAAGCAAGGAGACATCTTACTAAACCGAGTCCAGAAGCTGAGTAGAGTGATCAACATATAGATCTGTTATCCAGGGATGTCGGGGGGGATGTCGTGATACTGTGTCTGATCTGGTCTGTGTCAGGAACCGTAACTCTATGTGACTCTATCAGTGCTTGTTTCATTATTACCTGTTCATGCTGTTGTCATCTGTGTCCCTACAGTGGACATTTGGAGTAAATGCTTTGTAAAGATTTAATGAAAAACCCAAAATAAAAATATCAAATGATTTGTATGTGGGTTATTTTTACACACAGCTCCGCCTCAATTTAATGAATTTAATTACATATATGTATTAATACATTTACATGTAAGGCATTGTAAGCTTTTTTTTTGTATTTATTAAACATTCAGGTTTAATGATCAAAGGATAGGTAGCATTTAAAGAAAAGTGAAATGGAGTACTGTTAAGATATATGTCTTAGTTTATGTCAGTGAGGTATATAAACTCAAAATACTTTTCTGTTCACAATTTGTCTAGCATCTGTTTATCTTCCCTCTGTAAAGGTTTTTTTTTCATTTTGGACTTATTTTCTAGGGGCATTCTTAAAAACAAACCTCTCAATGTGACAATATGTAATATTATCATGAAAGCTTTTTGATATAGTGTTAATCTAAATTGTACAAACCCAGTCAAGGTGCTAAAGGAGAGATACAAATGTATTAGGAAACAAGCATCTTTACAAATACAAGATGCATCAGTTAGATGAACGATTGGAAAAAAAAATTCATTAGTTCATGATAGGCACGGTGGAGTCATGTACTTGCTCCTTTGAAGAGATTTATTCTTTTATAATGTTTTCTGAATTGAAAGAAATGATGGTTGATCATTAGTCAGATTTTTTTTAGTAGATGTGCTAGTACTTAGTTTCGTTTTATAACTTTTATTTTAATTCCTTTTACAATTAACTGTTTGAAAATCAATTACGTAAATTCAGTTGTTGTTTTCTTTTAAAATTGCTTAAAACTGAAATAAACTGTCATTAAAATTCACATATTCAAATAATCTCCATATTCTCCCATAATTGGAAGTCAAGAAAGTGGTAATAAAACTACATGTAATATACTTAGTTGATTGAAAAGACAATAATTTATTTTAATGTTGATTTTTTTTAAAAAGATTGAGATAATTTTTTGCTGCAACAGACCTTGGATATCATTTTTTTTAATTCATCCCAAATAATTTTTCCTATTTAAATGAAAAAAGAATCGTATAA
Organism: Magallana hongkongensis; assembly: GCA_016163765.1. NCBI lineage: Eukaryota > Metazoa > Mollusca > Bivalvia > Ostreida > Ostreidae > Magallana > Magallana hongkongensis. Next base: position 10,895,397 of record WFKH01003881.1, on the reverse strand, counting down.
ATTAGTAGAGAGCTTTGATGATAAGCCATTAAAACTTGTAAAATCACACTACATAAGAGTCCAGCACATTGTGTCTGCAGTTCCTTACAGATCCATCAAATAAATTGTGGATGTTTTGCGCCATCTAAAAAAAATTAACAGAAAAAGCTTTCATACTGATGTTTCATACTGATGTTGATTTACTGTAACTTTATCATACCCATTATTTAAGAAATGGGGAATCATTCTTTGAGTATCATGAGGTGATCAAATACGGTCGGAGTGATCCAATTAACACCGAATGGCTTTTATGATAGACTTGATCACGCCCGACCGTATTTGATCAACTCATAATACTCAAAGTTCGATTTCTTTTTACTTATATTTATATAATTTTCACTAATTGTTCAATTAAATTAATTTAACAGTTCAATTAAATTAAATTAATGACATTTTTACGTTATTTACACTCGTATATATGATAATGCAAACGCCGCTTGAGCCCCACAATACGTCATTTGCTTCATTGATAAACTGTATTGGACTAAACGTTACAATTTTTTCACGGTTAAATGCGCTGATAAATGTAAATATAATTATATCTTCGGTACAAGTTCACTATTAAAAGATTAATATTTTGTTCAAAAAGGCGTATAACCAGTTGGTTTTGGTGTTGTTTTTCTTAAAGGATGGAATAATATATCTTTATATATATGTGTCTGCATGGAGGAAAACCTTGTTTTCAAATTAATTACCGGTAAATTAAAATTATTGTTTTTAAATATTTATGATTATTTTCCAATTTAAAGAAATGAACTTGTGACATTCGTATTGACAATTTAAATTTTTAAATTAGTAAAATACACATGATCCCAAGTCAAAATTTACATGTTTGGATGAATTGTTATATTCTTTGATGTAAAAAGGCGGACGCATTTAATTTTGTATAGTGAGACTTCTCCCATAGTAAAACTTCCCCGGAAGGCTGGGTAAATAGTGAGCCCCCCTCCCCTTGAAGGTTGGCTATATAGTGAGACATTCCCCCGGAAGAATAACTATACATTGAGATTTCACCTGCGGGGAAGTCTCACTATAAACAGCCATTTTTCTGCGGGGGTGGGGGGGGGTCACTATAAAACCATCCCCCCTTCATAGACTTCCCTCTTCATATATAGTTTCCGGAATAATAATTATTGTTTATTATAATTGTAAAAAGTTGGGTTTTTTCTGTATATAGACGTTTTTAGTGTTTGAATGAAAAATTTTCCGTCATATAAATTAATCATAAAATTTGAATCACTTTTTAACAGTATCAAAGGTTTTCTTTTTTTTAGGTTAAAAATATGTTAGCCATATATGATTTTAGAATTTTTGAAACATGTAAGCGAGTTAATGAAAGAAAAATGACCGTTTATATACATGTACATTTTTGTTGTGTTTTAACATATAAACATACAGTAATGTATACAGATATCATTATGTTTTTTACTTTCCTTCCCCTTTAAAGTCCATAATTTGTACCCCCTCAACAAAGTAACATGTTTATTTTAAAAAATAATACTAAACATAACTTATTTGGCAGTGAACTAAAAAACTATAAAATGATTTAAGTGTTAAATTCATAATAACGCAATTTTTACTTTCTTGACGTCAATTGAGTTTTTCGAATTTAAACAAAGTAAACAAAGATTTACACCACGATTCATTGGAATCGAACACCTACTTCAACATACTTAGGTTCCCAAGAACTCCTCGCTAACCGCTACACCACGGAATCACATGTTTGTATCTATTTAAATGACAAACTCAATTTATTATTGCGCAAAGATAATTCGGTCTTGGCCATTTGATGATCATCTTGAAAATTAAAGGAATAAAACTTGCTTTTTACCATAGAGTGGGTCTTGGTACCATTTTTTTTTATTGAAAAAGATAGATATTTACATGTTTTATCAGTACACGTTCTTTAAAAAATGGTATGATGACCCACTCTATAAAAAACTATAGTCTGAACATCCGATTTCATTAGCATTTTGTTGCTCAATTAGCATATACATATTTTGATGTCTTAATATCAATTAAATTTGAAGTCAATTTTTAAAGGTTTTGGCAATACTGAATGCAAATGATTACATATGCTTAATAGATGTAACAAAAGTGATATTTGTAAGAAAACAAAATTTGAGGTTTTCAAATGGACTTAAGTGGGTTTATGCCTCGGCTTATTCCCCCACGTTCTTTGCAAAAAAGTGGGGGGGGGGGGGTGTGACACCCCCATTCCCCCCCCCCCCCCCACCCCCGGAGTCCGACGCCTATGTACATGTACATGGTTGAATAATAATTTCACTATATGAAAATTTACATTTCAAGAGAAATGCATCGAAATATAAAATATTATCAATTTACATGAAGCTGCATAGTTAACAAAGTAGTGCGAGGCGTTATGTGTGTGCAAATAGTGAATTCGCCGAATGCCTGATACTATACATACTATCTTTATTAATATAGCTCAAAAATATGTTTAATTCTGAGGTAAAAGGTCAGTGCTATACGTGATACAATATACAAATTTTGTGGTTAAAGACACTAAATCCAGGCTTGCTACTATAATATGCGTCATAACACTTTTGCAATTAAAGGTCTCCTCTGTAGATGTCTTCATTTAAAAGCAGGGGGCTAGAGTCTGTGAAATCTGTGACAATTTTAAGTCTTTCACGTTTCCGTTAGAAACCCATGCATATGGTCCACGTATTGCAGTCCTTTTTTAAAGGACAGCAACTTGTCTTATATATATCAACCATGCACAAAAGACATTCAAAGCTCTTTAGCGGCAGTCATAACTTTAATTGACGGGGAAGCGATTGCATTGTGTATGGAATTTAAACATCAAGGTGTCTACAACGAGCTCTGTCGGAAAGACCCGATAACTTGCCATATTGATTTACTGCAAGTGTGTGCTTGCTTGACACGCCATTCTGAAAAAGCTGCAAAGTGGCAGGTTGGAGGTAGGGATTTGCAATCTGTTTTGCTCAGTTCTATGGTGTTCCGATGGGTCCACTTCGACCTTCGCACTTTCGCCTTTAGGGCGAAGATGCGAGAGTGCGAAGATGCGATGGCGAAAGCGCGAAGTTGCGAAGGCGAAGGGGCGAAAGTGCGAAGATGCGACGGCGAAGTGCGAAGTTGCGAAGGCGAAGGAGCTATACGACTATCGTTCCCTCGCCTTCGCAACTTCGCACTCTCGCCTTCGCACCTTCGCACTTTCGCCTTCGCCTTTTTATGTTTGAGGACTTCTCTATCGTTTAAAGATAATTTTTGCTGTATAAAATGACATCTGCAGCAAAGGACGAACTTTTAAAAATTTATTTTCAACAGCCTGCGCAGTTCCATAATTTTTTCGAAGGGAGGGGTCCGGGGATAATTGTATTTGTTGTGGGGAAGGGGAGGTTCCGATGCATATTTTTGGTAAATTTACTATGTGAAATTAATATTAAATTTTCCAGAGGGGGTGGGTGGGGTCCTGGCCCCCTCTCCTCCTTTACTGTTTGAAATTAATAATATTGAATTTACGAGGCGCTGGGGAGGGGGGGGGGGGGATCGGACCCCTCTCATCCTCTAGATCCGTGAATGAACAAGGAAGGTCGCATACTGAAATTCAAATGTTACAGTGGATTATATTATGAATAGGAGGCATAGCCAGCACTGGTACTCATATATGTCACATAACAAGGTAAAGATAGATAAGCATTCATAGTAAGCACGATGGCCTAGCGCATGCGTACCAATAAGATCCGAGAGTTTTCGGCAAATGTCGGGCGAGTACGTTACCTGCATCAATTTCTATGTAATCGACCGAGAATTGCTGAACGCAATTAAAAAAGGCGAAGGCGAAAGTGCGAAGTTTCTATGTAATCAACCGAAACTTGTTACGCAATCAAAAAAGGCGAAGGCGAAAGTGCGAAGTTGCGAAGGCGAGAGTGCGAAGTTGCGAAGGCGAGGGAGCGATAGTAGTATCGCTCCTTCGCCTTCGCAACTTCGCACTTTCGCCTTCGCATCTTCGCGCTTCGCCGTCGCATCTTCGCACTTTCGCTCCTTCGCCTTCGAAACTTCGCACTTTCGCCTTCGCAACTTCGCACTCTCGCATCTTCACCCTTAAGGCGAAAGTGCGAAGGTCGAAGTGGCCCCATCGGAACACCATACAGTTCCTATATATGTGACCATAATATGCTCCGGACAAATGACAAAAATTCTCATTTTTAGAGATATCTCCCCTAGCTTTGATTCAGTCTGTGAAACGAAGGCTTAAGTAAACTTTATGTGATCCGATAATGGCAACGGCAGTAGTTAAAGACTGTGACTTAAATTGTCCAATTTGCTTGGAGAAGTTCAACCTTCCCAAAAAGTTGCCTTGTTTACACACATTTTGCGAGCCTTGTATCCAAAGTTATGTTCAAGCGTCAGAAACCGTAGAAAGTACAATAAATTTCTTCCGGTGTCCCCTGTGTCGTTTCAAGATAGAGTGGTCAAACTTGTCAGCTAGTGAATGGACTCGGTCTAAGCTACAAACCGATCACATTATTTTGTCTCTTATTGAACGTGAAACAAACGACCCAACGACCAAACAAATATATTGTGAACCGTGCAAGTTTGCCAACGAAAAGAATGTGGCAGTTTATCACTGCAGAGATTGTAAAGAGTGCTTTTGCGAACAGTGTTTTAACTATTTACACAAGCGTAAGAAAGACAATAATTTGCACACTGTGACAAGTATAACGCCTGATACAGATCTGAAACCTCTGGAGATGGATGAACCGTGTCCTCTACATTCTGACAAAGTTCTGGAAGTTTTTTGTTTTGATCATAGAAAGCTTTGTTGTAGTATCTGCTTTGCGACTGACCACAGGAAATGCGACACCGTGACTTCTCTGGATGATATTGCAAATGAGGAAAAAGAAACTTTTGATATAGATGATTTTTAAACAAACTGTCTGAAGTTGAACAATGTACAAAATCAGCTATAGACAAAGTAAAGGAAAATCTTGGTCGGATCAACGGTGACAAAGAATCAATGCTTCAGTCCATTGCAGACTTAATATCCGGCAAAAAGTCACATTTGGATACTCTGCACGAGGAACTAAAACTTTCTATAGAAAAGACGTTTTCAGAGACTGAAAACTGTCAACAGTTCGATATGGAATGCTTAGTCGCCTTTCAGAAAACGTTGGTCCATGACAAACGCTTTACTGAAGCAATTAAAGGGCATGGCAGTAGAAAACAAAAGTTTGTCACCTTGGAAAAAACAAAAGGTGCACTTGAAAAACACTTTGAAAGGCTTTGTCTGGCATTTAACTTTTCAGATTCCAAAAAACTTGTCCTCGATATCGTCGAAGAATTAAGTGATGTGCAAACGCTTTCAAAATTAGCTACTTTGAAGTTGCAACAATCGGAAGAAAACATTATGACAGAAATCAAGAACGCATTATGTCCGTTAGGCTTTATTGGTGACCATGTTACATTTCGGGGATCTTTTCCAGTTAGTGACGACTCTTTTCCACAGTTCAGTGGCCCCTTCTTTCACGCAAAAACACTGTCAAAGTGGGTACTAATACTTTCAAAAAAGGAAGGTATGTTAAGTACGTTTTTAAGGTGCCTATCCGCCGATTGCACTGACAGTTCATTTGTAATATCAGTAGAATTCCGCCTTGTGAATGAAGCTGACAGGAAAAAGGACAAAATTAAGATATATTTTAATCAACAATTCTGTTATAATATGTCAGAAAAGGGTTGCTCGTCAATTATAGATTGGCGAATTCTGGAAAAAGAATACATATCCAATGATATGATGGAAATACAGGTCAAAATATGGTGAACAAGACATGTACTTTTTTATGGTTTGTTGCTCAGTGAAGTCAAATTTAAGAGTATTCCAATAATCATAATTTATTGGTCATTGCGATAAAAGTGACATGATAGAAGGTAAGGATGTGCATTGATAAGTGAGAGACTGTTTGTTCTGCTCATGCTTTAACTAAAACGTCACTCAGACCCCGTAAAAACGGTTTCTATGCGGATTATTATGTATACCAATAGTACTTATGTATATCTCCAATTAAAACTATATCATTCAATATTAATGCTGAATAAATAATATTATTAATAAACGAATTTTACATTTGATTCTGTGTTTTATCTCCAATCTACGATGGAGTCCTTGTCCTTAAAGATTGAGGTTACATGGTTCTACGGTATACTTTTTGGTTTCATCGGTAGGGGACTTTTGAAAGAATGAGAAAGAGAAAGTGGGAGTTGTTTAAAATGTATATGCCAAAGAAAAAAAAAAAGAAAAAGGCAGCAAAACGAGAGTGATGAAATGAAATGTAATGGTTTTTCATTTACACATGCAGATGAAATGTTCGAATGTCTGTCCGTCACTAAGAGCTCGTATCCTTGGGTCGGCTTTCTCTTCTGGGGTGCGGTGAAAGGTTGTTACAGTTGTCGTAGCTGCTTTTAGGTGAATAGGTTTCTTGGCCTGTCAATTGGGACACTCGAGCAAAATGGCCCGGCTCGTTTTGGAGATTGGACTAGATACCGGGATGTTAAATCTTCCTATAGACTGTCTCGCAAATTTAATACATGTAATTTTTAATGAATCATGCATGTTGCGATTCACCTCTGTGATTCGTCTGTATTATTATCCGCTATCTAACTTTTCAATCAATCAATCTTAATATTTCACAGATACAATGGCTTGAAACTGCTTTGCATCGTCTGACGCGCTTAGATTTACTATAAAGTTTAAGACAATTGTAAGCATGTGCAATGTTTGAATCTGCTGACAAACTCTGTTGATATTTTGATACAGTTGAAGAAGAAAATAATACTTAATGGACAAAGTGTTAAGCTTCATTTTTCGAGAGCAATATAAATCAGCGATCATCAGCTTTTTTTTCTCAAAACTTAAAAATAAAAATCTGGGCAGTGGATGAACAGGTTCATTGCTAATAATTCAGTTTATACCCGCAAGTCAGAGAATAGCGGGGAAAATGTTGTATAATAGAAACGCGTTTGAATGGTTATGGAAAGCGTAGGAATCAATACATGTGCATATACTAGGCGTGGCCATTGAAAGGCCAGTATGAAGGTCAATGTCGTATACTTAGTCTATAGTTGAGGTCATTTTAAGCCAGTTTCACGCGCTGCATGGAACATTTTTTACTATTTTATGATTAAATTATCATATTGTTTGTAAGTCCGTTACTCATGCGCGGATAGGGGTCAACCGGATCCCCACCCCTCGAAAATTCAAACCTCGTAAATTAACATATATTGAAAAAAAACAAAAAAAAAAAAAAAAAACCGCCGCACCCCCCCCCCCCCCCCTCCTGAATACAAAATTATTCTTCGGGCAACACCTGGGGAAAATTTCTGAAACTGCGCATGCATTACTCACCCATAGACGATAAAACTTAACTTAAAATCTCCACTCCATCTAAAGGATGCTAAACTACAATGTGGGATTGTATAAGATGAAATTCTTGCTTTTTTGACTGAATGAAAAAAAAAATAGATGAATACGACTGATAAAAACAAACCTGGAACTTCAACTAAAACTCGAGGTATACTTTCGTTAAACTAATTTCACATGGAATGATTTTTTAACCATTTAATGGTTAATGGATCATTAAAATAACACCAAGTCTGCTAAAAAAGATATTTCTATTAATTTCTAGATGATCAATTTTTTTAGCAACGGATGCGTTATGCAAATGCATGTCTATTTACACTTTTTAGTTCACCTGAGCTGAAAGCTCAAGTGAGCTTTTCTGATCACATTTTGTCTGTCGTCCGTCTGTCTGTCTGTCCGTCCGTCTGCCCGTAAACTTTTCACATTTTTGACATCTCCTCAAAAACTACTGGGCCAATTTTAACCAAACTTGGCACAAAGTACCCTTAGGCAAAGGGGATTCAAAGTTGTGAAAATTAAGGATCACGCCCTTTTCAAAGGGGAGATAATTAGAATTTATTTTAAAAAATTGAGAAATTTTCAAAAATCTTCTCAACAAGAACCATTTGGCCAGGAAAGCTGAAACTTGTGTGGAAGCATCCTCAGGTAGTGTAGATTCAAAGTTGTGAAAATCATGACCCCCGGGGGTAGGGTGGGGCCACAATGGGGGGTTGAATTTTTACGTATGAATATATAGAGTAAATCTTTAAAAAATCTTCTTCTCAGAAACTAATTAGCCAGGAAAGCTGAAACTTGTATGGAAGCTTCCTCAGGTAGTGTAGATTCAAAGTTGTGAAAATCATGACCCCAGGGGGTAGGGTGGGGCCACAATTGGGGGTTGAATTTCTACATAGGGATATATAGAGTAAATCTTTAAAAATCTTCTCAGAAACTAATCAGCCAGGTGATTCTTTAAAATTGTTTAGACTTTGGCCCCTTGATGATTCTTGGGCCTCACAAGGGGTTCAGAGTTTGATGTAGGTTTATATCCCATACATAAACAATTGTTTAGGATCTTTTTGAGAACTGCAATGCTCAACATGTGTTATGACTATAAAATCATCCTGTTACAAAAGGGACTAATGATAATAAAAATAAAAATATCCAGGGGGGAAAATGGATTTTCATTTATACAGGATCTACATGTATTATACTACATTGTCCAGATAGTTTGTATTATGACTCCTTTAAGCTGATTTCATCATACCTATTGTTCCTCAGGTAAGCGATGTGGCCCATGGGCCTCTTGTTTAAGACTGATATCCAAAAATAAATAAAAAATCAAGATGAAGAACATTCACGTAATGATATGTAAATTTATTTACTTGATACCATGTTTTAGTAAATGAACACAAGCTGTGTATTGCACAAAAATTACACAATGAGCTAATACAGAGACAGTTGGAGAAGTGGTCCCTACTCCATCACCTGTGCTTGAAACAGTACAATAAATATTTGACATAAAAACAAAACCAGATCTGTAGACTTATCTCCCTCGAAAATGGTACCCCATAGCTTGCTTTCAGAATCTTTACTCTGATGGAGAGAAAAATAGAGGACCATTCATAAATAAATCTCATAGATAAAAATAATGTCCGTTGCAGGTACACTGTACATACACTGTGTACATGCTTGTCCACTGTAAACTTTTACTTACAGAAGTACTATTCATAATAAAATGCAGTCACTGTCGTGAGTTTTTATCCTCAGATTTGTACCATACATGACTACTACCAATGTGTGGAGAAAATATGTTATAAATTTAAAATTCCCATATATTCTGAACAGTTTTAAAATTTCAGATTATTCATTATTTAAAAACACAAATTCCATAATCAATACTGCCACTGGTACTCTAAAATTCTGTAAAATCACTCAGATGATTGATGCCTGTCAAGGGTTTCCTGTCCAATCACACTGATTTGTCACCGCCTCCTGTTGGCACGGACTCTCCGCCTCTCCGCTGCTGTTTTGACGTTGGAGACCCTCCCCAGTCCCAGTCCTGTATGCCGTTTCTTGATCAGCGAGTGTTTCTCCACTAGATCTGCCAGGTGACCCTCTTTGGCCAGCATGGATAGGAACGTACAGATAAACTGGTCGTAATTGTGTGTTCTCCGACAGTCGTCAATCTGAAATATAATCAAATCTCAATCAGCCATCTGTAATTACCATAAAATTCTTTGAAACAGACTGACTTAAATTGTGATATACACACAATAAATTGTGGAATCATCAGAGACTTTAATTGGGGAGGTGGATACAGTAAGGGAGGGATGAAAAAGGGGGAAGGAGCCAATAATCTACCAATAATGCTGATGTCAAAATAAAGCACCCCAGACAACATATACATAATTCACAGTATATGTATTAACTACTTAACTACTACTTGAAAATGACATTGGTTTTGGGAGGCTAAGAAGTCAAATGGGTTTTGCCAGATATAAAGAAGTTTCTGATCTAAATTTCTTCCATGGTATTGTACAAGTACTGTTTAAGGTATCCGATCCATAATGGCCCAAGATTCAATAAATCTGGATGCATAACATATATGTATGGGCTTAATACTCAGTATACTTGGACATAATTTTTTATTATTAAGTATCAGTATGTAGGAGTGGAATGTGTCCTAATAAATGACCTTTTCCTGTTCTTGAAGAGTTGCCCCCCTTTGATTTTAACCTTTAAAAATCAATTTTAAAAAAATATATACGGTATAAAATTTATTTTCAGTAGTTTTTGTATTCCTAAGGATTAAATTCATCTTTTCACCAAAGCATTTATTGATATTCTTAGTATTTACTTTTTTATTTTAAAAAATGTGCTTGTCCCCATAGACCTTAATGCAATCTTCATTAATTAATTACTGCTTAGTTAATAATATTTTTGAAAATTTCTTTAGGTAAATCTTTATCTACTCTAAAAAGCTTTGAAATAATATCAGAGTATTTAATACATGATGGATATACAGGGTTAGAAAAATTAGGTCCTAATATGGGTCGGATACCTTAAGTACTGTAAAATTATCAGAATAGATTCCATGATATACATGTACATGTAGATTGGACCCTACATGTTTAACATATTAACTGTCAAGACAGTACATGTACATCTATCCTTGTGTGCCCATATTTCAACAGTCTTAATCTATAGGTCTTCTTTACAAATGAAATGAGCAATAATTTTGAAATCTAAGATGTTTATCATGAATATCAATCATATCTTGCATTTTAACATAAGCTGATTAAACTTTTCACAGTTCGTTACTTCCATTTACAAAGTTTAAATTCATTATCAAAATAATGGGTGCCGCCATTACTACATGTAGGTCCTCAATTTGAAGATTTAACTAAACTGCCTTGTCAGTTAAATTTTTTTTCACAACATTACTTGTTTTTCATTTGTGAATCTTCAGTCTTTGCAGACAATACATCATAGAGTTCATCATAGTGTTTTTGTTTTTGTAGTACGATGATTTAAATTCAGAGTAAAGGTGGATTAACAAAATTTGCTCTTCTTTGTTAGGAAAACTTCAAAAGTTAATTTCTTAATTGTTTGAAGTGCATTTTAATAATTACTTCGCCAATTGATTGTTAGTCTACCATTATATCATATGCATAAAAAATTGTTTGTGTTCCTGTGGGAACGAACGAGATGGAAACAAAAAAAAAAATACCATCGAAATTTGGACCCTGTTGATTTTAGGACCTTCAACCATGTATAAAATGTTGCAAGGGTAGAGGAAATGAAAAAAATATCAACGTTATTAAAGAAACTGTACTGTCTTGCAGCACTTCATCTCTAATGAAGTGACAGAATGACACTGGTCAATCAATTGAGTTTCTCTTATATGTACACTGTACATCAGAGAAAATACTGATTGGTTGAAAAAAGTACCTGATATTTTCTCCTCTTCTCTATTTCATCCTTGAGATTCACCTCACACAGTTTGATTTCATTTTCTACATTTTTCAATAAGGCAAGCAGATCCTACAATAAAACAAAGAAATAAATGCACATAGTCACTTATATACTTTGCACAATGTTGTACATGACATTTATATTGTATACCATTACTTGATTATACAAAGAACAGCTATAAATTGGTTTTAGTGTAAAACATGTTTAAATAGTGTGTATGTTTGTTGTTTATCTTGTGTGTTGAAGTCTTAATTTGTTAAAACACATTTGTCAAAAGACTTTGTACACTCTCCAGACCTTGGGTGTGAATGGCTGGTTTCCACTGAATTTTCTCTTGTGTCTTGTAGGCTGTCCACCCTCCTCTTTGTTTGTTCCATCTGTAACAGATTTAGCAGGTGAAAACATAACAAAATACCCAACTTAATTCTGCTCTCAAACAGTACATAGTGTTTGACTAAGAGAAAGAAAGACTAAGTCTCATAAAGGGATGAAGAATTATTTTGCTTCTTTCCCTGTCTAAAATACCAAATTCTTAATCAATTCATTGACAAGTACATGTACTTGTTTTAATATTGAATTTTCCCAAGCATGACAAGTAATCATAAACTACTAATTCATTTCATATACATGTATAACTAAATACATGTAATACACTCTGATTTTAATTGTCAATACAGTACAATCTTCATAGATATAGAGAGTTCTAGATGAAACTGAACAGAGATGTTGGAAACAATTCAATGTCACAGACTTGGATTATTTAACATACATCTACATTTACATCTATAAAGATGGTAAAACAGTATAAAAGTAGACTGCGAATTGATAAAGGGTAAGGGTACCTGCTCCATTGTCTGTCTGGGGGCTGTTCTGACAGGAGTTGAACCCACTGTTAGGCGAGCTGAAACAACTGCCCACTTCTGACGCAGTGTCTGTACTCTCACTTCCTGGACCGGAGGACGTTGCCGATTCTGGAAACTTGGTTTCAATTGTCAGTGGCTTTGTCAAGTCCGATGATGCAGCACCTTCCTCCATTATTTGAATTTTTGGTTTTTCAACACTTTCACTCTTTTCATCACTTTTTTCCTTTGTTTGTGAGTCCTCAGCTGTTGCTTTACATTCTGAATTATTGTCTTGCTCCGTTTTTTGTGTCTCTTGTGCATTTGGCTTCAGCACTGTTTTAGTTTCTTCTGTCACTTTACTTTCACTTTCTACTTTTATTTCAGTCTCCGGCTTAGCACTTTCACTGTCTGAATCATCCACACAAATGATTTCCTCAGCAGGCTCTGAAATCTGTGTCGCAGTGTTGGACTCCGTTTCCTTTTTCTTTGTGTCTGTGCTGGTCCCTTGAACTAGATCTTGTCCATTTTTCACAGTTAATTTCCCTTGCTGCTTTACTGCAGCCAAATATTTGTCTCTGTCAGCAGACGTCAGATTGGGATTTGTTACCTTCACCATCTATACAACAAGTAAAAATAAAATCAATGTTCAAAACTATTACAACCCTGTGAAGCCATTTATACTTATAATAAGTATAAAAAATTTGCCATACTGAATTTGTTTCATGAAATGGTACTTAAATTCACAGTACAAATATTTGGATTTTCAGAATATTTTGTTACAATGAAACAAGAATATGTACATTTCTATTTGCAAGCTAAATTTTTGCACTAAAACAAAACCTTACAACTGCAGCCAGTAATAAATCTAAATAATAAATTTTTAAACTTTCCATAATGCAACCATAACTCACCAAATTCTGCTTAATGTTGAAATACCTTATCAATTTAGAAAGTTACTGATATATGATAACATAATGATAATATTGGTGTAAAAGCAATTGTTCTCAAGATATTTAGAAGAAAATGTGTGCATTCTAAACAGATTTACATACACAAAAACAAATGTACCCATTGATGATTGTTGTTAAAGCACCTTGCATGCTATTAATTTTCTACACATATCCACTGATGGTTTGATATAATTCTACACTTATTATTATGCCCCTTCCATAAATTAACTCTACACATGACTGTTACAAGACACAGAACATTATTTACCATATTCATGCAAATTTGTACTACATTGCACACACAACACAGATAAACAAAATACGCCAGAAGTTAAATTATGAAATAAAAAAAACAGCTGGTTGTGGAATCATGCACAATGGTAGTTTTTAAAAAGATGCATTTAAATTTCCACATTATTGAAATGTGCCATCAATAGTTGGCCAGAGTGCTTTGGGATTTTTTCTTCCATAAGATTACTTACTGACTGACAAAACAAAAATTTATTCTAATCCTATTTCAAAGTTCAAAAATATGAAACATAGAAAAAAAATATCAGATTTTTTTTATATAATGTCCATAAAGTGATAAATAAAACCACTCTTCTTTTATTTCTCTATAAAGAAGTAAAAGTGCAGTGTGAGCAAAGATGGAGTGAAGTTTCCAGTGCTTAGAATGTTGAAAAAAAAAAAAGAAAAAGAAAAAAATGTCCTGATTAAGATAGCCAAGAGACAACACTCCCTGTATATCTACCTTGTTGTCCAGAAGCTTGTAGATAAAACAAACAAATCGTGTTATCTTGTATCAGTAGCAATACAATAGTGTACTTTACTCTTGAAACTGTCCACCAAAATCAAAGGTTGTAAGGTACTAACAACTTATTTGCCACTATTAAGTTTTCTCGGCTAGTATCAATTGGTGAACAAGAAATGTATTTCTTATCAAAATTGCTTTTGAATTAACATGTAAATTTACGTCTTTCATTTCTACTAACCTACATGTACATGTAACTATTATTAAGTACTTCTAGCACAACTATCGGAAAAATACAATAGTAGAGATATACACGTATATCATTGAAAGCACAGCAGTGACTAACATTGACCATCTACATTGATCAAAGTTGTGTTTGGATTCTAGGATTGAAACTTCACAAAAAGTTAAAAATACAAATGTAATTGAAAAAAAATTATGATACATGTAAAAATTTATATATATGATATAAAAAATTCACTTGTCCACCGTCTAAGAAACAAGATAACTTAGCTATTCAAGTCTATGGAAAAAAGCAGGGCAATAGAAAATCATCTCTTAATTTTAATAGTGTATATTCATCCCAAAATTGCACTGACCTATACACACATACATGTACAAGTGGTTTTTAAAAACCTTTTTAACTGAAACTCTACAGTGCTCTATAACTAGTGATTGATTTATCCCCCAAAAATGAATTACTTCCCTAAACTCTTCAATACCTCCATAATCAATATGTTTAAAACAATCCCTTTCTTGACTTCAAAATAATAAACCTAGTAATCAACATTTTCCTAATTCTTCAAAGATTGAAATGTTAAAAATTCCTAGTTATCACGAATAACATTTATTGTAAATGCTTAGAAACATATTGAATCAGAGAGATTAATACATTTAGTTTCTACATTACAAGACTTGCATGTACACTACTGAAACTACATTATTCTCTACATGTACATGTGTATTACTTGTCACATTAAGGAGCCCTATCAAATAGGGAATAATTTTCTAAACTTTTGAATGAACATGTATGCAACAAAACTACTGATGATGATGACATTAGAAGTGATAGCAGTTAAATACATGTATCTAGTGAGAAAGCCAGACAATTATCATAACACAGAGAGAGAGAGAGAGAGAGAGGAGAGAGAGAGAGAGAGAGAGAGAGAGAGAGAGAGAGAGAGAGAGAGTTGACTGCATACATGATAACTGAAACAACTTATCTGTACTGCTCTAAAATTAGGTAATACTCTAACCATAGTACCAGTAGTTGTATGTTCTGTTGTATGTACACAAAAATACTTTTTGTTTCATCAAAAGATCCCACTGTAACTTTTTTCAAGGGTGTTTACAGTATTATGTAAATGTAACAGTTGTTACAACACTGTAAAAATATAGAAGTATTTACAGGCCTGTAAAAGTACAAGTGTAATATATTGTATACACTACAAACAATGACTAGAATCTATACAGAAGGGGAACTAGATAAACCCTGACAGTTAGTAAACTGGTGCCCAGCTACAATCATACCGTGTCTGAGCCATCAGTGTTAACCGTAACCTACAAGGCGTAAATCTGTATCAATCCCATTGTGCATCAGTTCATGAATATCAATAACAAACATCAAGTAACACACAGATATTAAAGTCATGTATAAACTTTCTTAAACTTTCAATAGTTTCAAATCAGTATAATTAGTTCTTGTTCTGCATGTACTTTTGTATATGATCACTTTTTAACTAGATAAAAATGTATCCCCTGATTTATTAACCCTTCTGCCTTCACAAAAAAACAAAATTTTACAATTGAAAATAGTAGCAAATATTGCAAAAATATAAATATTCCTACATTTATCTGGTGATGAAATGATAAACGAATGCATAAAACTTTCTAAAGAATAACTGCAGTAGTGGAGTAAGAGCATCATGCCAAGCTGTGTGCGCGAGTGATAAGCCTATACCTGCTGTAGCGTCTCTAGCACGATCTGTCTATTCGTCTTCAGCGTGGCCAGTTTGTGTTCGTACAGTGAGCGTTTGTCAGGAACCACTGCCATCAAGTTGTAACGGATGTCATGGTACGGTTCTCTAAAGAAGAAATGTCTACCACAATGAAACAGCTAAGTAAAATGCATACCACCATTGTACTTTAGGTTTATGTTAATAGTCAGATCATTCCAACCATGAAACACCAAATGGACAAGAAGAGAGTAATACAATAAGGTTAAAACATGTTCCAATAAGTAATATACAGTTATGTAAAATTGAACTCATGACTTTTACACACAAGCAATCCACACCTACATGTATATGATTTAAAATTTAAATATTATTTAAATTTTTTAAATTTATTACGATTACACTTTACCCTCCTGTGGCCATGCCCAATCTCTCGGTGATAACACGGCGAAACTTTTCTGTCCAATACTCATCTCTCTCCCAAGGACCTGTCAAATCCAATCAAATTCATATCTTTAGAGGATTAAATTTTTTGTGCTTGTATTAAAAATTGATGATTAAATATAAAACTGTATTTAATTAAAGAAAATAGATGTACAGTACATAAATGTACAGTGTAAATTCTTCCTAAATCACCTTTATAAATACATGTACAAAAACATGCATTTAATAAAATGGTGTATTATATAATAGGAATTTATTTATAACTGTAATGTGATACACTACCATGATCTATTGGGTAGGGTTTCAATCCGTCTAGTTCAAACAGTCGTCCATTGATGGGGACGTAACTGACGTAGTGGAAGGCCTCCATGGTTCGGACCGTAGACAGACCTTGCTGTTTCTCTGGAGGGTGCCGGGGCTCAGGTCTATCAACAAAATCAACAACTGAAAGCTGATTCAAAGTTTTTAATGGCTTTAACTTATACACTATTTACACAAAAGCCTAGAAGGCTTTGAACTGAAAATGACTTCTAGTACAATTTTTCATAAGAACTACTTTTAATTAATGATTCTAAAATCAAAACGTAAATACAATGTATATCAGAATTATGCTAAATTATGCATGCAATTCCTGCTGAAATCATTGTTTTTTTAATTGGAGTTTTCCTATTTATTCTTAGAATAATTATGTGAAATCCAAAACAGAATATCTCTTTCTTTTATCTAATGAGTGTGGATAATCCCCCCAGTTAAATAAAATGTAAAAATTGACTGGTGTTTTACATTTACAGTAATGAAAATGATTGTATTGATGGACACAATATTTAAGATACTGTAAAATATACTATGATATACTATAATGTATGATACAACTTGATGATCCTGACCTTGCGTGGCTGTTGTGTGCTGAAGCTAATGCTGGCATGTTTCCTATGGCTACACCTTTGTCCTAAAAATGGAAACTCATTTTATCATTTAATTTTGATACATTTTTCAAACTTATCACTTTATGTATACAGCAATTTTCTGAACTGAATTTACAAGTAAAAACTTCTTTATATACCAATATCACAGTGGAAATAGATAAATGTACAACTCTGAAATGAAGAAATACTATTCAACTTTTTCTTTGCATGCTTGTACTCATTTAAAAGTCCAGGCTTCAATACCCTATAGTATGTTGTAACAATAAGCTTGGCATACCTCTGGTCCCATTCCTTTGGAGAACTCTTTTAGTTTGGAAAGGGTCTCCCCCAGCTTGACTCTCTCATCACAGTTCAGCAAGACACTCAATAAGGCATGAGTTGCACAGGAGTTAGGTATCACCTAAAACCATTAAAAAAAAAACCATTATCAAAATTACTCTCTGTCTTCCCATTTATTGTTTCAGTCATATGTAAAGAATGCACATTGCTTATAATAACAAGGATGTTATTTGCAAAATAATGTTTTGTCTAACAGCTCTGCAAATTCAAAACAAAGATAGTTGATACCACAAACAATCTAATGGATTGATACCATTTAGATTTCTGAAAATTACAGGTATACCATGTAAAAAATTATCCATTAATTGGAAAAAAAGCAAACAAACAAACAAAAAACCCCCAGAACAATACCACAAATACTGTTCACCTGTTGGGCAAAGAAAATATTATTGACAACATTTTCATCTTGTACAAATGACTCTTCCTCTGTTGTTGTTTTGCGTCGACTCCTTCTCTCTTCAATCCAGCGGAATAAGAAGATAAACCCATAGGCAGTCCTGTAAGGTCAAAAAATGGATTTCCAACATTACTTTGCTTTTAGATTATTTCTGTGTTTTCTTGTGTGTTTTTAGCTAATCTAGATTTGCTGATTCATCAGTTCATTTAATGAAAATTTGTTGCTAACATATTAACTTGATCACTTTACACTTCCATTATTTAACCACAACCTTTGAAACTATTATTTAACAGAAGTACATTTAAGTCTAAAGAAAAGCAAAATTACCCTTCTATTGCCTTCTGTAGGTCATAGATCTCTTCAACTTGCACATCTTTCACTCCTGCATGCAAAATAAAAAAATAAAAAAATAAAAATTAAGGCCAACATTTTTTTAATGAACAGTTTGGGACCAATCGCCCAAATGGGATATAATAGCCCATTTGGGATATAATAGCCCACATGGGATATAAATTTAAAGTGCAAAAAATAAAATTTTTGATTTTGAAAATTTTGATATAAATGGTCCCAACCTGATGAATGCATATCACCACCATCATTTCTAACGGTTATACCAAAAAAATCACTTACCCATATCTTCTATTAACAATGTAAACAAACCTGTAAAGATATAAAACAAAATATAGAACTGTATTTCATTGGTATACGGTAATACATGTATATCTACAATTTAAAAAAAACAACAACCCAAAACATGATTTTCAGTTATCTTGTTATAAGCATTTTCATATGATATATGAGTTTAATCATTCTGAACGTTTTTAAAGAAGATGACATAAAAATTTGTTGACTATTGATAAGTTTAAAGCACAGCTTACCCGGATCGCTCTCTAGCTCTAGCCATCCTTTGTTCATGTTGCAAAATTGACAGCCTATGTAATTTTTGTCACCGCTGACCAACAGTGTACCAAATGTATCTCCTTTTTAAAAGAGTTCCTAGGGGGTGCTGAAATTTATAGATGATACACACAACTTTGATTTAATATTTTATGCTTAAATATTGAGTAAAATATATAACATCTGTAGCATACTATTTTTTAAATTGTTATGTATGACAATTTCATGCATAACCCGAATTTAAATTCATATTGCATAAAAAATAACTCCTCCCTCGATGACATTTTTTATCTCCAATGTTTAAAGAGTTAACAATGGGACACGCAGCAGAAATATCGGTGTTTGTCAGCATTTTATTTGTCAACTTGATTGTGATATATTGCATAAATCAAGTACAACAGAGTCCATACATGGATGAAATATTTCATATTCGCCAAGCCAAACATTACTGTCATGGTAATTTTACAGTGGTAAGAAAATCCTACTTGCGCCGGTTTATTACAGTATACACTGATGTTTTGACAAAAGAAACTATGGACTTAACATATTTAACTAGTTTATTATAGAGCAATCTTGATTCACTTAATTTTTAATACTACTGTGATGATGCAATGGTACTATCATATTGAGATTGAGGCAGGTCACGGCCCAAAATGTAATGAGATGGGAGAAATGGGAGAAATAATGATGGACCAGATCAAGATTCGAACCCGGGTCCCATTATTCTCTAGTTAGGTGCTGTACCAACTGAATCTGGTGCAAGTCTGCAAACAAGTCTGACCGTCACAGTCCTATCTGCTAAGTTTACAACACTTGAACTTCAGCAAGTTGATTGCATATTATATTATTACTTCCTCGGATATATTATATACGCAAGGAAGTTAATGTATGCAATCAACTATTATTCAAGTTAATTTGTGATATATAATTATATGATTGGTACTTATATTATTTTTTTTAGTGGGATCCAATGATAACTACCCTTCCTGGGCTATATTTAGTAACTGTGGGAATCCTGAAGCCTTTCATTCTCCTGCTGGGGGTAGACACAGCGTGTTCTGTGTCAGGTCTCCGCCTCGTAAACATCCTGTTCCAGGCAGGAACATTCTATGTCCTGAGAGCAATCTACAAAACCATACACTCTACTCCCCAAGCAGACAACAAAGTGAGTTTTGTGTGAAAACATGTACAACATCTTTGCATCAAAATTAATACTTTACAATGTAAAGGGGATAGAGTATTTTGTGAATACATACAATGTGTTACTATTATATTTAACTTTGATAGATCAAATGAATGTACATATGTACAGTACCTAATATTTTTCAAATTCTTAAAGAACTTAGCATTTCCATTGTTATTCTTTTTTCTTCAGGAAGCTGACAAAGTGGCCTTGGTGACAGCTATAACCTTGATCTTCTTTCCTTTACTGCACTTCTTCACCTTTTTGTACTACACTGACCCAGGATCCACTTTCTTTGTCCTGCTGATGTATCTCTTTCATCTTCATGGAAACAAAACGTTAGCCGCATTCATGGGTGGAATGTCAATTTTGTTTCGACAGACAAACATTGTCTGGGTCGTATTTATGGCTGGTTTAACAGCAGCAGATGTTATTCACGATTGGATGAACAACCATGCACATGTCAAGAAAAAAGACAAAACACAGCAGGCCCCTTTAACGGATGGACAAACCTTTCAGAGTTTCCTGAAACTTCTGTATGGAGACTTTAAGCATACACCCCAGAAGCTTCTCAGACTTATTGGGAGTGTAATTGTGCAGTGTTATTATTACATCATCATCATTGTACTGTTTGGTTTATTTGTTCATTTAAACAAAGGCATTGTGGTAGGAGATAGGTCTCAGCACGAAGCTTGCTTGAATTTTCCCCAGGTCTTTTACTTTGTTTCATTCACTGTTTTATTTCTCGGCCCATACATGATCCGTCCAGGTCGAATTGTTAATTTCATTCTTTTCTCTGTGAATCATCTAACACTTACTGTAGGTTTTTTAGCAATATCTTATGCCCTTGTAAATAAATACACGTATGTTCATTTGTACTTAATATCAGATAATAGACACTACACATTCTATGTATGGGGCAAAATCTATGAGAGATTGCCTCAAATCAGGTATGCATTGATCCCAGCATATTATTATGGAATGTTTTCTCTTTTACAAACCATGAAGCATAAAGATGTATTTTGGAAATTAGTTTTCATAATATGTCTGCTTGCATCAACAATTCCGCAAAAATTACTGGAGTTCCGATATTTTATATTGCCTTACCTATTGTACAGACTCAATGTGAGATTCGTGTCATGGAAAGAGTTAGCATTAGAGGTCTTGATATACTTTACCGTCAATGTATTTACTATTTACATGTTCATAGCCAAACCTTTTAAATGGGGAGATAATGTTGATGTACAGCGATTCATGTGGTGATCTAGTCCAAATTATGATTGGTATACATGTTTATAGTGTGATTAGAGTAATGTCAGTTTAGGTTTGATTAATTATGTGTGCATCAGTTAAAAAGTGGTATACTTGTGTGTGTGTGTACATGTATATATCAATAAGTAATGCTTTTTTATGTTTATTATCTATTCTTTGTTGCTTTAAATTTGTATTTTATATATTAATTTTTAAAAATATTATTGATAGCTGACCATTTTCTTAGTTTGTTTGTTGGAACAAACTGAGTGATAAAAAAATTTAATTGACAATGTAATAACATTCCGTATATCAGTAAATACATAACTGATTCAATATATGAAGTGAACACGGGTAAATATTTAACTGATCTAATACACAAAGTGAGTTGTATAGATTTTTTTTTTTCACTGACACATGCAATGAATATACCTGTTAATGAACTAACTGTACACATACATGTACTTTTTTGGTTTGGAGGTAGCCCTGGTATGAAATATTGCATGCTGTAAATAAAAAAAAAATAGTATGCATTCAAGTACATGATTGTACTATTTATGTAGCATTAAGATTGGGTTTCTTCAAATGTCAATGTTTTGAGTTATGGATAGAAGTATCAAAAGCTGTGTATTTCACATCTTTCCACTTATTGTCCCACCTTCTCTTAGGAATGATAGCCTGTTCATGCAACTACATAAAGGCCATAAATATCAAAGTTTTGTTTTGTTTTGTTTTTTGTGTTATTTACTCTTAAAAATTCTCAAAAATTTAGCAAAATTTTAGTCTCTAGAGATTTACTCTAGGTATTACTAGTATGTGTTAAAACAGGTTCACTATATAATTGAGCATTAACTTCATGAGTACTGTGGTAATAAGTTTATTTGTCATATATGAATACAGTACAAGGAAAATATCTTTGACAAACAATTACATCAGTAGAGGAAAATTTGACGTCTATCAATGACCTTGACCTTTTCCTGACATCATTGACTTTAAATTTGACCATTCAATACAAAGTTTAAATTATAAAGACAAATATTAAGTCCCAGAGAAGCTCTTTTAACCTTTGATCTCTATTAATAACATTGATTTTTTTAAACTAACATCTACCTTTGACCTTTCTTTCTGAATTTTGTATCTTAAAGAGTTAAAAAATTGTAAACAAGGTTTAAGTTGAGTGCAGATAAACCAGACAATGAAACAAAATGTCCTTATGTTTTTTAACTTTGGAACATGCAAAAATAATTCAACATTTTCCCCCCTTACAATGTATTACAGAAAATGAGATGTAAAAGTATAGGTTGCGTATATGAACACTATCTAATAATTTAATATAATCCAAATTTTTGTTGGTGGCAAATTTCACCTCTGATAGCATGTAAAACAAAATAAACATGAATGTTCAGTATATTTCATATTTATTATTTGTTTTCCTCATTTTTTTTACAATAATGCTCAAAATTACACAAGTTGTGTACACATAATTTGCCAGAAAGGAACCTTTCTCATAATTTTGTTATTACAAGTAAATAAGACAATAGTGTCATGCTTTTATGATACAATCAATTAAAATAAAATAGGCTTACTGGTGTTCAAAGAATTCAATACAAGTATTCCTAACAAAAAGTTTCACATGAGACACCAAATCATGACATAAATATTAATATACACTGCATCTTACTAAACAAGTGACCAAAATTTACAGTACAGAACAATGACATGGAATCTACAAGTATTTACCAACATGCAGAAGCAGTACCAATACCTGATTTTTTTTTACATTTGTCCTTTTTAGGTAGATATACACCATGCTTTCTATAACAGAATAACAATATATTGCTGGCCCACTTGTTTCTCCTTATCAAAAACTACACAACAGAACAAACAGCCATGACAGACCTTATGTGACCTCCCACTCACCACAGGGGTCAACCAACGAAACGCGTTTTAGAGAGACAGAAAAAAAGTTTTACTAAACATGCAAATATCTCTACAATCTGGTAAGTAATTTTCTTTTGAACAGCTGTGAAACTAACAGTTACCTGAATCAACAAAAACACAAATAACCAAGGCTTAACATTCCCATAATACCCTGTTCAGTATCAACAAGATATTGAGGTCTTCTCACAGCTATACATCACATGGTGACAATAACATTTGAAACTAGAAAGAAAAACATTATTTTCGTATCTACTTGTTCATGAAATTTGGATTCATACGTAAAATATAGAAAAATACATCTCAAATCTTAAACCAATATGACCTACATTTTATAAAATGCTTGCAATAACTGATATGTTCTTAGCACTTGGATTTAAATCAAGGATATTGAAACTTTTTTCCTTTTATAGTCATATCTTACTCCATTACTTAATAAAGGTGGCTTTGAAGAGCATGCACTATACCTGTATACATGTTTGTTTATGCCAAGAACAGAAAAACAAATCTCCACAAGTATTATTGAGAAACAATTTTTGCGAGAAATAAACATGACAAACACATGGAAAAGTTAATATATCACATGTTTTTTAAAGTTTTCGATATTTAGACTGTACATAATCTGACCTAAATCACAAATAAATTAACCAGTTCCAATCGTTCAATTCATGGGAGTTAATGAACAAATCGGTCAAGTAATGTCAACATCCAATCTCAATCCTCATCACATACACACATACACCCATCATGTCCGATACTGCTCTGTGATTGGTCACTTTTCCTTCACTCCCGAAAAATCTGTGAGGCCCATGATTGCAATTTTTACAAGTAAATATTTGAAACATTTTTTTTCTCAAGTTCTTTCGTGAAAATAGATGATTTTTTCTAACATGAAACCAAAGTAATTTCTATTAGCAGCCACATCCACTCTCTTGCTTTTTAGTATCGTTTGTAAGTTTAATTTGGTCGGGAAACTCATTATACAATTCCACTTCTGTTTCTTGAGCCAGGGCATTCTTAGCAACAGTTTGGAAAGCCTGTTCTACATTGATGGCCTCTTTAGCACTGGTCTCAAAATAAGGGATCTCTCCTTTACTAGTGCACCAACTCTGTGCCCTCTTAGCAGTCACCTGTAAAAGATATATATTATTTTAGTTCTCAACTTGTACTGTATTTTCTACATTTAAATGGGCTTTTCTTACATCTTAAATCATATTTTTATCCTCAGCCTCTGTAAACATATCATAAAATTAATGTAAGGAAAAATCAAAGAATGGTTAATCAAAATACTGTATGCAATTGGTCATACATAATTTGTTTTTGATATCTGCTGTATGACAGCTCTGTTTGAAACACGAACTGAAATTCAATCTACCGATATCTCTAAAGCAGAGAAACACAATAAGGAAATTTTATATATGATATCTGTGATATACATGTATGCCGTTCACAACTATTCATCTTGTATACATTCATCTTCTTTATCAATATCATCTTACCGCCCTATTTTCCAAGTCGATTTTATTTCCTATAACAACAAACGGGAAATTTTCTGGGTCCCTGGGACTGGCCTGGATTAGGAATTCGTCCCTCCAACTGTCCAAAGATTTGAATGTGTTTGGCATTGTGACGTCAAACACAAGAACACAACAGTCAGCTCCCCTATAGAAGGCCACACCCAGTGACTGAAATCTCTCCTGTCCCGCTGTGTCCCATATCTACAGAAACAACAGCATATCTACCATCACAAGCATAATTATGTAGCACACAACATATTTCCTTTATATTCATGATGTGCTGCTATGTGTCGTCTGAAACCCCACCAGAGTTGAGATTATTAATTTTTTCAGCTTCAAGTTGCATCCTTGAATATTATTTCTGATAAGCATCACAAGTGATACATATAGGTATAAACAACTAATATTAAAGATAAGCTCATCAATTCATTATTGTTCACAATACACATGATACATGTATCAAAATGCTGTATACTTTTTACATACACATTGAACACTGAAGGATTCTCCTTTTACCTGCATTGTGACTAATCGGTCCTCCACCATCACTTCTTTGGTCAGGAAATCAGCTCCAATGGTGGCTTTGTACTGATTACTGAACTTCTTGTTCACATACTGGTTCATGAGGGATGTCTTACCGACTCTGCAGATACAAAACAGTTAATTAAATCACAATTCCTTTATTTCTTTGGAGGGTTGTAATTTACAACCCCCTCCTTCTCCAAAGAAATCTTAAAGTACTCATTGTTTCAGAAAATCTGATTATCTTTAACTTTACAAACTGTCATATTTCCAGGGATTGAAATTAGCGGGAAATGCTCACAAAATGCAAGCTGATTTTTAAACAAGAGGCCCAGGGGCCACATCGCTCACCTGAGCAACAATAGCCTTAACTCTGATCAAATTATCATAACAGTAACCAAATCAAAATATCTTGACAACTAAGTACGGTAGATCTTGCTAAAAAAATTTAAAATATCTGCCGATTTTTATCCACATATTTTTATGGTAAATACCAAGCCCCTTTTGTTGTATCTGTAAGAAGATTTTTCTCTATTCCTATATACCCCCCCCCC
>WFKH01003881.1:10844355-10860739 GCA_016163765.1 Magallana hongkongensis | reverse complement strand
CCACAATGGGGGGATGAATTTTTACATAGGAATATATAGAGAAAATCCTTTAGTTAAAAGTATTCTGGGAAAGTTTTCAGTCCAAAAAGCAGTAACTTGTGTGAAAGCATGGGTTGTGCAGATTAAAGTTTGATGAAACCATGATTCCCTAGAGAAAAGTGGGGCCACGAAGTGGAGGGGGGGGGTTATATAGGAATAGAGAAAAATCTTCTTACAGGTACAACAACGAAAGGGGCTTGGTATTTACCATAAAAATATGTGGATAAAAATCAGCAGATATTTTAAATTTTTTGAGCAAGATCTTCTGTACTTAGTTGTCAAGATATTTTGATTTTGATACTGTAATGCTAATTTGATCAGAGTTAAGGCTATTGTTATTATAGATATTGTTGCTCAGGTGGGCGATGTGGCCCCTGGGCCTCTTGTTTTTAAATGGCCGCAACCATCCAGACCTCTGAAATGTTGACATAAGTATTGTATTATCTGACCCCTTTCTTTGAAGGTAGCTGACCTAATTGCAGATGATTGCACTCAGAAGTACACGTGTCTGACGAGGAAGTTCAAGTTGGTGATTGACAAGGGGACTTATGATGCAATAAGTCTGATTCCAGGTGATGACATCACGACTCGACAAGCGTACCTTAAGACAGTCAAACATATCCTCTCGAGTGATGGAGTTTTTGTGATAACATCGTGTAACTGGACAAAGGAGCAGCTGCTACATTTATGGGAAACAGGCAAGTTTATTTAACTTAAGAGGGCTGGATGGTCATGGTCATTTTTAGACTGTATTGGTCTCCTTTAGAAAAAGAGCTCTTTATAAAGATAAAGAAAAATATTCAAATTTTAAAGCTAAAATACATGTATATGAAATTTTTCTTGACTAAATAATTAATATTTAATTGCTTAAAAAATCATATCTAAAAGTTTTAGGTAGATCTGATGGCTAATCTGTTGACCACCCAGTCTCCTTAAATATCCATCACCCCTTTATACACTCATGTAAAATTGTTAGACTTTCCAAATAAATCAAGTAAATTTTAATTGAAATGCAAGAAGTGCAAAAGGGAACATTTCAATTTTCTCAGACAACTGGGTTATTCCCCTTTTCAACATAGCATTAAAATTAAACAATGTGGTAGCATTTTAGCTAGTGCAGCAGCACTTAAAAACTTAAAAAACTATACAGTTTAGTTATTAGCAGAGAAATTTGTACAGAATGATGGTGTTGGTTAGTTTTATTATTGTGTTATGTAATGAGAAATCTAACTGCATACACCAGGGTATTTGAAAATATTTAAATACATGCATGTACTATGTGAATAAAATGTCTTGCATATTGACTACAGAACTGGAAACCAATTTATCAATAATCAAGGTCTTGCTTTTTCAACACTTCCCTAGGAGAGTCTTTTGTTCTCATCAAAATAATACTTGTACTGTAAACGTATTATATTTAATTGGCGTACTGTACAATAATTTGGCGAAAAATAGTTTTTGAACAAGTTGGTGTGGATTTGAATTAAAGTTTTCCTGAACAGTCCTATTATACATATATGCATGGCATTTAGCGATGTACTTGCATGATTTAGCGGAAGCTGCCAAAAGAGAAAGAGGAAATCAAAGCTAGTATATTTAATCAATATAAGATTTTTGTCAATAGAAACTCCATTTATGATATAAATATAAGACTAAAGAGTTAGTTTAACATTTTTTAAATATTAAAAGATCTAGAATTGAACTTGATTGTCTTCGTCAGATTTTAATCTTTTTTAACTTGTTTTTTGTTCTTTTCAGATTTTAAGCTTTTTAAAACAATACCTACCCCCAGCTTCCAATTTGGTGGTCAAAAAGGCAGCACTGTGACATCACTTGTATTTACACACAAGTCCTGATGCAGAACAGTTGTTTGTGCAGGGATTACTGGTGAAGCTCAGCTGAACAGATTCATACTTCATGTCAATACACATATATATAGTGAAATAAACACATAGTCATGTACAGTCTTATTTTGTTATAAGCTCACCAAGATGGAGTATTGCGGGAGCTTACATGTATGCTAATTAATCCACTGGTGTCGGTGTCAGGTTAAAAGTTTATGAAGCAGGTATCAAATCTATATAGCTGTTGGTCTTTCAACTTCACCAAACTTGCATGAGTGGTGCATCTAAGGGATACTTAAAGCTAAACATGACTTTCAATGCAGCTGCTATCCCTTCAACCCTATAATGGGAATACTACACATAAGCCATCAGTGTAACAAAATCGAGTGGTTCATATACCTGTGTGGTGGTGTCTATTTATGAGTTGGGACTTAATTAACAGACCTGGGTGCCGAATCTTGATCTGCAGGTCTGTAGCTCCTGGTCTAAAAACATTCGGATGGACGACTTGGGAGGTCAAATTTTTTCAGACCAGGAGCTACAGACCATAAATATCAGATGCTGGAGGAGTTTAAATTTTTGGAGCAGGTGTCCTGTAATGGTCGTATCTAAATTAATTAGCACTGCAGGTCCAATCATCACATCTTGGACAATGTATTTTAAGATCCATATGGACTCAACAGACTTGAATACTTAATCTTGGCCATAACTACTTGTTAATTTGAAATGCTGGAAGGAAGATTTTTGAGGATAAAGTTTTTAAATCAGGTTACTCTGTGGGTGACATATGAACCAGACTGGGCCAAGGGGAGAGAATATATGCTCCGTACAAGTCATGTCAGATGCACAGACAAACAGACCAACACATTGATCAGGCACTACAGGGTACCTGCATTGCAGAGCCCTAGTAATGATTATATTTTAAATTATGTTCTTTAATATCTGTATAAAATATATGATGTAAATTATATATGAAGATACATTGTGTTACAATGAGATACTGTTAACAGTATTGTATTATATGATAAAATAATTTTAATTTACATCGTATATTTTATTCAGATATTGGTATAAAATATATAATGCAATTTTTAATCGTCATATATGATACAGTATCTTATTAAATCACAATGTATCTTCTATCAAACAATATTGAATGTCATATTTATATATGAAAATTATTGAATCTCAAGTCGATATTCTTTTATCTCATTTCTTTTATTATTTTATATTATTTCAAACTTATTTAATATATAAATTTTGAAAGACAAAAAACTATCTCATTGGACTGCAAGTCATCACTTTTTGATAATTTTAGCTTAACATTGACTTGTCACTTGATGTCACAAACACCATGCACAGCCCTAAAGTTGATGACATCAGTTTTTGTTAAGTACATGTAAAATACAGATTTAAACTTCACCCTTAAATTGTGAAACGTTACACATTCAATGTTTTCTTCTCTCCAATTTTTTAAATTTTTTATATAATATTGACCTCAGATAGGTAATATCAACCTCCAAAGGCGAAACTCCAGGTTTTTTTATTGTTATAAAATATATTTATAAGCATATATTGTAGATCAACTTTTATTGGTGGAAAATTTACTTCTGAATAACTTTTTTTGACCACCAAGCATAATTTGTTGATAATCTATGTTCATAATGATACGGATCTTGCAAATTTTATATCTTACAGTTAAAGGAGTACAACTGCTCCTCGCTCCCCACACAATTTAAGATGGAGATACAAATAAAAAGAAAGACAAAAACAACAAATTCCACAAAAACAACATTTATTCAAAACATCTGACACTCCATACACATGTCAATGTCTGGGCATACCTCTACCTTCTCAGGCCATTCTTGTCTTATTGTTGTCTTAAAAGTTTGATCCTAACAAAATACCTTTAGCAAAAAGCCCAAAAAAGATTTTTAATATGATATTTCTATCAAATCTTACTTTAATTGTGGTTCACCACAAAAGGCCTTGATATCCTATAAAACTCAAAATAGTCTGTCACTCTCATCTCCTATTGTAGAATATTATATGTATTTCTATCTAAGCAAGGAGTAGTACACAATAAAGATTATACAAGAGAACTTGTCAAACTTAGCACAGTTACCAAATACACGATGTATACAGGAGTTAAGAACACAAGCAAAGAGTCTTTCAGAAATAGTCAAAGTTTTTGCAGGGACAAACGGTCCACTGTTCGTGAAGATCGACTCCAGACTGCAAGACTTTTGCTTGAGAGAAGTTATTACTACTTAATAAGTGCTTACATGCAAATATACCAATCCAAATAGTGATTAATACTTTATGATACCAAAAAAAAAAATCATTCTAGATGGGGGGAAATATATATGCCAAGTAAAAACATAATTATAAGAGAAAATCATGCACTGAGCGCAAGTTCGAACAGGAATTCAACATGCCCTTCTCCTTAAAAGTGACTCAAAGATGTTGAGTTGTATTTCCTTCAAAAATCATGCTGCGAGAAAATTATACCAACCAAACCTCAACAGTACATAATTATCAGCAAGGAACTCATTTACAATTGGTAAACAATTTAATTAGGGGTGTCAAAAAAAAATAAAAATGCCATGCCTTGATGTAAGGTTTTTTTAATAAAGTCTTCAAATTTTGTTTTCTCTCCAAATGCCTTGCAACAATCATGGCTTAAAAGGGGAAGAAAAAATAGGTAAGAGAACATATTTAACATAATAATCGCACTAATGAAAATATGGAACGATTTGTACAAGTCATTTAAATGACAATTGACCGTTTTCTATTGGGTCTAATATTCCACAATGCTTAAAAGAAAAGAATAAAATTGTGAAGAAAAAAAGCAAAATTACAACATTATCAATTTGTAGTGAGGAGAAATCTTCAATATTTTACAACATGCTTAAGTGTTTTTGTGTCTCTGGATATCTCCAGAAACTTTTTTTCTGTTTCAAAGCAAGCTTCATGCTACCATTTTATAAAACACACAAGACTTGATAATTAGAGTTATACAAAGACGAAGCCAGTAATTTAGAGTTTTTACTTTCAAGATATTACAAGACCAGGGCCCCCCATATAAAAGAAACTTTTTTTTTCAAGTTTAAACAAAAAAGATTATTAAATTAAATTCTCCCAAATTACTGACTTCTTAACATTTCAATTCCAGTAATTAATACGTAAGCATATTTAACACTTGTGATAACTACAAAATCTGAGCTATTTGACATCAATCAAATTAGCTTAACATTAACATATTATCATACATATCTAATACAAATGAAGAAAAAAATAGTAAATTAATGTACACCTGGGACAAGGAGATATTTAGCATTTATTTTGCATGAGAAAACTTGCTCCTTCATTTTATGTCCCAATTTTAACTTTCCCAATCCAGCCGGATGTAGGGAAGAATATTTTTGAGCATGCCAACTTCTGCATGCATGCTTAAATCAATATTTCACTTTATGTTGCAAAGTAAACTCTATATAAAGAAGAAACCATTTCAAAGATAACACTTAGTACACTGGTTCAATATACACCTACACTTGTGTTTTAATAAAGTACTCCTCATTTTAATGTCATTGAGAAATCAGTTTCTCAGGGTCGAGTTTCACAGTAGGAAAATGAGCACTTAATTTTTTTTTTCTGAAACACTTAAAGTTGATCCTTGTTTGAAGTAATTTCTTCTCATATTCATCTCTTTTTTGTCACTATTTCCTTTTTTCTAATCCAGTCCAAGTTGCCATGGCAACAATTTCAAAGACACAATTAAAATGTCAAAGGTCAGTTATATTCTTTCAAGTACTGTCTCCCAATAGACACCAAAGAATTCTCGAAAAAACTCTTCTTCTGAGTAATAAATTTAGTTCTCATAAACATGTACAACACATTATGAAATTCACATAGAAAATATCTAACCATGTAAATCCACTCCTTGCTAAAACATACCCTAGCCTATTTTATTGTCTATTTCTTGTAACCTCTTGGTTAAAGAGCATAAGTAAGTTTTCTCTGTCAATTCCAGAATGTTCATACATCCTAGTTGACTGGTAACATTGTGTCAAAGTGTGCACACTAGAAATCCGCCCAAACCCAAATGATGCCGCTGTTCCTGGCTTTATTACATTATGAAGCGAAAAAAAAAATTTTTTCATAAATCTTTTCACTTATCCATATCATATTCTAGACTGCAAGCTTGCTGATTATACTTAGAATTTAATAGGATTTTTCAAACAGCGGGAAAACAAAGGTGTGTAAACTGGAAACCAACTGATTGTATTAAAAAAATACTGATATTTCATATGCGAGAGAAAAACAGGAAACAGTTTAAGAGCAATATCACAGACATCGACACATGGCAAAAGCTCCTGCAAAGAAACAGAGGTTTCACTTGGTCTACAGTTTCC
Organism: Magallana hongkongensis; assembly: GCA_016163765.1. Taxonomy (NCBI): domain Eukaryota; kingdom Metazoa; phylum Mollusca; class Bivalvia; order Ostreida; family Ostreidae; genus Magallana; species Magallana hongkongensis. The sequence continues at coordinate 10,854,441 of WFKH01003881.1, read as the reverse complement.
AAGCCTAACATCCTGTGAAAGAAGAAAGTTCCAAAATGAAGATAATGTTATCTTGTTGTCTAGAACATCAAATGGATGAAAACAGAAGGACCTGAAATGCTTTCGAGGACGCACATGTCAATTCACAAGACAAATACTGATCTTTTCAAACAATTTGTTTTGCTAATAAAAATTAATATAGAAACATACAAAAATAACAGTGAGTTCTTCTGTATAAAAATAATAATTAAAAAAAAAATATGGGCCATTTAGAACACTTGTGCATGTTTACACTTGCTTTACATTACCAATAAGTCAACTACAAGGCCTCAATCTTCTGTGGCCAGCAAGAATTTCGAAAATTTATTATTTCTTTTTAATATAAATGACTTCTTAAACTAAGAATGCACCTATTAATATGCTCAACATGAACTTCTGTTTACTCTTTCCCTAGCCTTTGTCCTGTTAGTTTTTATTCAAAATTTATCATGTAGTAGGATTGACAATATTCCTGGATTTGATCCCATCAAGTCAATAAAATGGCATTCTTGCTGGCTCACATTCCCCCTCTTCTCACTTTAGCATCCGAGTCATGCTTGTCCGACTTTGGCATCCGACCATTTTTGTGGACTGGAGGTCAAAAGACCACCATTGGAAAATATAAATGCAACAAATAGAGGCCACCTTACAATAGTAAGAGCCTTGTTCAACAAACATGAAGTGAATAAAATGTCCCTGAAAATTCAACTCCTCTTGAGCACACACATTGCTACTCCAAACATCAGTCAACACTCTTCAACATCGAGACTGCATAAAAAAATTTGGCAGTTGGCAGTCCTCCACATCACTATCAACTAATATCAGTACAAAAATGTCCACATCGCGAGGAAGTTGTGCAATTCTGATCTCACATTTTAAACACCTCAATAACATTTTTACATTTCTAAGTTCAGGGGGCTTCAGGCATCAAAAAATGGACTGAATGTTTTGTTCATACCAAGCCTTTCCCTCCTCAGAAATCTGTAGAACTGTTCAAAAAGCTAGGGCATCAATGCTATCTATATATAACATCTTGAGGGGGAAAAAATATAAAACTAAAGGAAATTTAATTGCCAGCCCACGCTTGTTGAACAGTTCTGAGTGAGTGACATGATGAAGAGAGAATTGTACCAATCCTTGTCATCATCATGTCACAGAATACAGTGATCAGTCCACCATAAAAAAGGTATGAAAGAAAAAATATAACGAAAACAATAGAAATCTGGGGCAAAAAATAAACAAGGACTGACTGTCACTGTATTCACTTAGTCTGTGTCTCTGTGTGTAAACATCAACAGCTGAACACTCCTCTCATGTAGAATAAACCAAGTTTACACACATGCATCAACTATGAAAGAAAAAAAAACACCAAAAAACATGATGGGGATGAGTGGGCTGCTTATGCGTTAATGTCAGTGGCAGACTTGTCTCCATGAATTCCGCTGTCTGGGCTCTGGATTCCCTCGTATATTTTCCCCTTGCCGACTGGGGTTGTAAGAGTCTCATCCGCATCTTCATATGCGTCATCAGAATGGCCGTTCACTTGGGTGATTGTAACAGATTCCCTGTACAAGATCATAGCATGTTAATTTTACTTGTAGCAGTGGAGTACTTTTTCTAATTAGGATCATGATGTACAACTTTATTGGCCATTTAAAAGAACAACAAAAAGACAATGAAATCAAAATACCATTAACTTGCATTATTACAATCATATGAATATTTTACTGTTGTGAAAGCAATTCATACTTCCAAATGAAATCAAAATTGTAATTTAGATTCATTAAATAAGGAATTGACTCTTGTTTACACCTACTCGATGATTTCAATGGTGGTTCCCCGTCCTTTGCCGTTGGGCTTTGGCTTGGTGGTAGTTTTGGATTTCCCTGGCCTTGGTCTGACCTTGACCTGTGGTCTACGAACTCCCCTCACAACACCACGTCCTCTGAATGGATATCCACGGTCCTACATAAAAAAATCAAGACAATGTCACATAACTTGCAAGTCTTTTGTTTATGCCTAGCCCCAATACATTTGATGAGTTTTTAAAACTACTGTAAAATATAATAAAACATTAAAGTGTGAAAACCTATATTTTCGTCTCTCCTCCATTTTAATCTATAGACAGAGGTGAAGTGCATTTCAATAGGAACAACTGAAAATGTTAAAAAGATTTTTCAAGTTTTAACACAAAAAATAAAGTTCTAGCACCAAGAAACAGTAGAAATTACCTACAGACAAAGCCTTAATAACATTCAAACCTGAGATGTACCTTTGGAATCCATATCATAGCTTTTGTATGTACAGAGTTTTTATACATGTGATTCAGTATCTACTTTGAACAATAAATCCTTCTCCATGCCATGAGGGCACATAAGGCTGGTGCTTATCCCCGGTTTCCATGGTGCTAAGTGGATGAGAGTCATTGACTCCCCCTGGATGGGACACCAGTCCATCGCAGGTTCACCCCTAGCATAAGTACCCAATTTCAGCTGGGTGGACTGAGACAATGTAGATAAAGTGCCTTGTCTAAGTGCACAACCCACAACATCAAGTGACCACAGCAGGGTTTGAACCAGTGACCTTTCAGTTACTGGCCTAATGCCCATGACCACTGAGCCATGTGCTCCAACTTTAAACAATGTACAAATATAATTAGACAAAACAATAAATTTGCATATTCTATGCATGTACATGTACTTATTATACTGATTTTTTCCTCCCCAGAACAGAGCTTTTTCAATAAAATATCTCCAGACAGTTCTCCATTTTTTTCTTACCATTGGCATCCTCATGGCTCCCCGTCCATATCCATACATAGGCTGTCCCATACGGCCTCTGATTGGTCGATTCATTCCCCGGAACATCATTGGTCCACCTCCCATCCCCATGGATCCTCCTCCTCTCACAGGGGGCATCCCTCCACGCATCGGGTTCATCCCACCTCTAACATCAAAATCATCACCTCCATTACTTCCATATGAAACTCAAGGTTCATAGAATCAAATACATTTGATCAATGAAATTTTCTCCAAAGGTCTTGTGGAGACAAAATCTAATAAAGTACATGTATGTTAATACTGAATATACAAGTACATTTGTTAACATTTAACTGACCGGTTGGGGTAGCCATTGCCCTCATTTCCTCCCCTGCCCACAGACATGACCCTTGGGCTTAATCCAGAGTTACGCCCCCTCCCAGAGGAGGGAATGTTGGGTCCCCAGCTTCCCACTACAACCCCGGCTATCTCAAGCTGTCCTCCGCGGGCGTCTACTGGTGAACGACCTAAAACAACAAGTGCCATTTTCAGTGACGAACTGTACATCAACACCATGGGATCAAGTTGTACAGCGGATTATGTGTTATTTATTTTCTATATAAAGTGGTTATATTCTACAATTAACATTAAAATTTCTACTTAACATAAATATTAATAAATAATGAGCTTAAAGATCCTTTATCCAAGATTTACAAAATATATCACTGTACATGAACAAACCATTAATGAGTATAAAAGGACAGAGTGTAAATAAGTACGCATACAAACAATTTAATGCACATGCATACAGACCCAGGGTCCTTACCCAGAATTCCTCGGCCCCTTCCTGGGCTCTTTGGCTGATTCTGCTGTGGTCCCATTCCTGCAGGAATTCCTGGTCCTGGTCGAGACATCCTGGCATTAGGGGGTCCCATTCCTGCGGGGCGGAAGTTCATGGGGCTGTTGGGATTGTGGAAGGGCGGATACCCTCCGTACGGATAGTTGGTGTACAGTGAGGGTGCAGGTAGCATTGGCTTAGCAAACTCAAACTGTAGACCCTCCATGATGGCTTGTCTCATTCTCTCTACTTGTAAGACTTGATCTACCTACAATTGAAAAGTCCAGTTTACTTACTCTATGAACATGTACAAGCATGTGTAAATTTTATTCTAATTATCATTTAAAATTAATGAAAGGCACAAAAATAATTTGTTTATTTACATGTTTTTCCTTTATAAATATTCTTAATAATGAATACATGGTTAATTGGCAAACTTTCAACTTGTTTTTAGTTACCCCATACAAATGAGTTTAAAGAGATATGACTTGCAATGGGGTGACTGGGGCACAAATAAAAACAGTTGAAAATTTCCCAATTTTTCAGTGGATGCAACTGAATTTTTGCACTTCACACATTACTTCTGAACAACATCATCTGAATGTTTATTGATCAATCCAGGGTCTATACCAAAACATTATCATAGATGTACATTCAAGTTTGCCAATAAGATCTGTGTACAAATGAGGTATAAATGACCCAGTTGTACATATACATGTATACTTCACTAAATGTTACCGGTAAAAATGACCAAGTTAAAAATGTACCTGTCCATCACACATGTCAATCAGTGGGGTATTGTTGGTTGCCTTTAGCAGCTTGAAGTGGAACAGTTTTCCATCAAAGAACTGCCAAGGCAGGCACATGTTCCAGGGGATCGGGGCCCCACACACATCATTGGCAAACACTGCAGTCTCCACCCCCGACATAAACAGAGAAGCCAAGTGGATACCACGGGGTAGGACATTGGGCAGCTTCAAAACAAAAGGTCAAAATATTCTGAACAGGACAAGGACTAGTAACAAAATTACACTCCCTTTTGAGTGGTGTACTGTAAATTCATAACTGAATTAATAACCAAGTAAAATTGCGAGAAGTTTTCCTTGCAAATTTTAAAATCTTGCTTTCATTTTTCAGACAGTTGTAAACTATTTGGAATTTCAACAAGAGTTAGGTGCTCTAGATTTGACATTCTCATAATTTGATATAAAACAGCAAAATTGCAAATTTAAGTTCTCACATAAAATAAGGAACCTACAGTATTGCTCCAGGTTTGTCAATATCAAATGTTTTGCCTGACGTACACAAATCTGAATTGCTAATGTAGTATTATATACATGCAACTGTTATACTCAGATTTCTATGACCCTTGGTAAATAATATCAGGAAAAATTAGACACAAAATCCAACTAACCTGAATGTTTTAAATAAGGGTTGTCATAAAAAAATAAATCCCGATGAGGAAAATGAAAACGGTTCTAAATGTCATTATTATATGAACCTTGAATACATTTAAAAGTAGTCTTAGTTGGTGGCAATAGATTTGGGCAAGTTTTCTTCCAATTCTTGCCATAGCTGGATGCATACCTTGAGATCTTGCATGGTCTGTACATCATGTAATAGAGGAGACACACTCATTGCAAGGAAGGCATCCAACTCGAGACGTTGTAGGATACGACCAAATCTCAACAAGTATCTGAAGGAAAAAGGATGTGAAGGCAAGTTAGCTTACTATTTATTTAAAAAATTATCTTGACCCGAACATCAATATTTATCTAATATATCTATGAATAGGAACATTTCTCAATTTAAGTACACTTGAAAATAATGAACATTTCTTTTAATCAAATAAAATTATCTTTGTAGTACAAGAAACAGCTCAAAGAATTTCCCATAAAGGTATTTTATAAAACCAAGCCTCTGCCATCCACGCAAGACAAAACTTGAAGCAAATAATTTGACTCTGAATTCTAACCTCACAGCATAAAATGAGTTGTTGAGGCACATATTGCATGTTAATAATATGACTCTGAATTCTTACCTCAGAACACAGCAGAGAATGAGGAGCTGTTGAGGCACGTATTGCGTGTTCAGCATCAGAGGCGTGTCACTGTCCATACATGTGAAGAAGGCGCGGAGACGGCGAGTCTTGTCATCCACCTGTTGACCCAGCCACATCCTCTCGATGGAAGGTGTCTTCCAGTCCACTGGCCTGGCAATGACCATGTCAAAGGAGGGGCGGGCATTGTTACGCCTGACTGACCACTCCTTGACAGGGATATCAAATGATTTGGGGGAAGCTGGCTGACCATCACCTGCGAAAATACAGAGTTATCATTAGCATACATGTACATGTACTTCACAGAATTATCTGATATGAAACATGTACATGTAGATCAATTTTAGAGGTTTCCATGGATGCATTTATTAAAATACACTGTCTTTTATCATTTTTCCAAAATGTAAGGTACATGTATATTACATGGATATCCCATAATTTTACCCCATAAAAATATCCCAGTAAAAGATTTCACTTTAAAGTAGAAACAAGTTCCAGGCTCCAAAGCCATTAACCATCATACTGTATGTAAAGGTATCATTTGCTCCCACCATAAAACTCTTTTTATCATTAACATGATACATTACCTTTCTCTTTGACCTGATTTTCATGGATAATCTTTAGTTTGTTGAGGTTAAAGAGTACAGAGTACACAGATTGTCGAATTGGTTTGTAGAGTTCTGCAGCTGTTGGTAATTCACGGCTGGCTTCATCTTCCAAACTGACAGGAATCTTCATTTCTCCCTGAAATTAAAAGATTTTTTGTAGGCAAAATCATTCATCATACAATAGGAAGTCAAAGAGAAAAGGAGTCCCTCCTTATTCATTCACACCAGTATTTTATCGTAGAAAAGGGGTACATTCAAATATATTCAGTGAAAATGTGGAAACAGGAGCACTCACATGATTTTTCCCCAAGTTGAAGTTGAGATAAGTGAACATACATGTACACTCTAGATGTAGATTTTTTGTTGACAGATAGGGGTACAAACCTGTGAGAGAAGTTGATAGATCCAGGGATGCATCAACCCCTTCTGGTGCCTCTCACTGGCTATCCTCATGATCTCTGGTGACACAGGTGGGATTTTAGAGTCCCCAGCAGATGCTTTTTGTTGTGGTTTGTTTTGCATTTGCTACATAAAGAGAAAGAGATATTAAATCTCTGAATTTTATTCTCTTACTTACAATGCAGAATTGGTATGAATAGTTGAAATGACTGTTCAATTTATTGTTGATTTGAATTCCTATACAATAGATAAATGTATTTACTTTGAGAATTATTATTGATGTAAATTATGTAATTTATCTTAGAATTGATTTTGGATATAAATATAAAGGCATGCATTTGTCAGAAGCTTAGAATAACACAATCACAAAACATTTCAAAATTAATTTCATTTGTCTAATAACTGGTAAATATATGCAAGAAATATATGTTTGTAGATGTAAATGTAGCTAAACAGTTGAAAATCATATTTCCAAAGCAGTCCAACATACATGTACTTCTGTCATCTGTACATGTCCTGTAATAAGATCATCTTCCATGTGTGTTAGAAAATATTTAACATGTACTGTAAACATTTTCAACTATCTTGCTGTAGTACATATATGGGATTTTTGTCCCCAAGAACATTACTTTTGTATTAAGACTATAAGACAAATGTGTATTTACTGCTTGTAGTTTGAGTGACTGGGACCAGCTGGCCTCCGGACTATTCCGGTTTGGACTGGATCCACTGCTGCTTGATGATGAAGATGATACCGCAGCCAGCATGTCCTGACGAATTCCTGCAACACACAACACACTAAACTAGGGCTCATGGAGATACATACTAAACCAGAGCCCATAAAGACACACTAAACCGGGGCCTATAAAGACACACTAAACCAGGGCCCATAAAGACACACTAACCCAGGGCCCATAAAGACACACTAAATCAGGGCTCATGGAGATATACTAAACCAGGGCCATAAAGACACACTAAACTAGGGCTCATGGAGACATACAAAACCAGGGCCCATAAAGATGCACTAAACCAGGGCTCATGTCTCCATACAAAACCAGGGCCCATAAAGACACAATTAACCTGGGCTCATGGAGGCATACTAAACCAGGGCTAATGGAGACACACTAAGAAGGTCACAGCAAACAATGTACATTCAATTTCCTTTTTCCATAGCATACACTTGAATCACACACCATTAAAATATGCTGTGTTGATTTGTATATCATTTTCAGTTACTTGTTCAGAACTGCAATTTTTTTGTGTCTACCCAGCTGTTGTAAAGTCTAACTGGTGGTTGATAATTTTCATGATGGTAACCCCACCCAACCCCCATCCCACCCCCTTTTTTTTTACTCCTAACCTGATAACTACAAAAATACAAATTATATAGGCAATGAGCATTGTTTTTTGTTTTCCTCCTGCTGTTTGGGGACTTACCAGGAGGGATGTGATTGAAGTTAGGATTACTGCTGGTGGGGGGATCCACCACAACCTGAGGCACGTGATCTCCCGAAAATCCAGGGGCATCCTGAAAACACACAGGTGTTGGTCACAGACTATACACAACTGAATGATGGAATTTCTGTGGCATGAAATTTAAACTGAACAAAAAGCTTTACCAAAATGTTTCAAATGTCAACATTTCATTAATACGCAGATAACTGGAATGAATATTACAGATCTAAGAATCTTGAAGGATAAACTTCAAGAATCAACTTACAATGGTTCTCTGAGGCATTGCATAATTCCCTTGTCTTGGAGTAGCACCAACTAGGGAAACAGAGTATATGTACAAACTGTCTTCTACTTTACATAATTTAAATTGAAAGAATTCATAGTTTAACAAAGTGCTTTTAAAAACAACTTTTTTTGGAATCGTCGAAGAAGTTAATTTCATTCTTACATTGTCCAAGGCGTGGCCTGTATTTGAGAAAGCCATCATTTGTGCCATTCAAATAATACTGTACACACTGTTTGAACTTTGACACCAGTTCCAACTTGTTTCCTTTGGAGTTTCTGTAAATCAGAATTAACACAGAAATTTTTATAAAATCTACCAACTACTACGTGTCGTTTTATCCTGCAATGCATGTAAAACTTTTTAAGAAATATAAAGAAAGTGAAATTTAAACATTCTTGATGTTACCTGAATATGATTTCTCCCACTTCATCCAAGTTATCCACACTTGGCAGATTTCTAACAAAATCTACAGCAGCTTGGATGGCATTCTCTGGGGTTAACTGCAGGTGAGAGATAACATATTTTACAACACTTTTTCCCACCGACTCCAGAAAAAACAACAAAATGAGGTTATATTTTCCAAACATCCCTCAAGAAATTGTACATTTTCCCTACTTTGATGGCTTCAGCCTTTTTATCAAAAAGTATTGCTAGAGACCGGGTAAAACTATTTTCTTGAAATTGCTGTTGATTATATAATTGTTAAAAGATCACAAAGCATGAAGATGTTAAGAGAAAGTTAAGACTTTTGGAGTCAGTATATCAAACAAATACTAATTCTTTGATCCTAATACTTGAGTACTTGAGATTTACCTTGGCTGGTTTACTTGGATCAGCCCTGCTTAGGAGTTCAATGTAGAAAGAGTAGAGATCTTCATCTGGGAGAATGTGGTTTCCTGCAAGCATTAAAATCACACATATATATCATGCATAATGAATATGTGCAAACAATATACATATAAATACATCGTCAAAAATTAAAATGATGCAGTATATCTAATCATATCAACTATTACTTCCAAATTATTTCTTGAAATGCTTCAATAATTGTTACTCAAGAAAAAACTTTACAATCTTGGATCTCCCACATTTCAAATAATTTATATAATAGATTATACAAGAAAGCTAAAGCTCACATTAAAAAGCTTGGTGACACTTTCCTGTTTGTTTGAGAAGCTATCCTAACCATATCATTGTTCATAGAAAAATAAGCGATTTTAATCAATAGATAACTGCAATGCATATAATTAATAACAGTTTTAACAGAATCCCTGTCAACGAGAGCCGTTTCTGCAATTCTACACAATCAACACATCTTATACCCAATATAAATTTCATTCTTGGTTTTTAAAGTTTTTAAAGCAAAATTATGAGACTGTGGCTGTTCAGTAGAATGCATTGTAAGAGTATAGGTGAGGTAAGGGTGGCAAGATGAAAGTGCTTATTTTATAATTTATTCTTTAAGCTCACCTAATAAAGCTGCCAAAATACAAAATCTGTTTGGATTCAGGTCTAAATTCTTTGCAATTTCATCCATAATATATTCTTTTGTTTCCAATGAACCTTTGTATGTCAGTTTCAGATTCTGAGATGAAAAATATCGAGGAGGATCAAAGATTGTGTAGACGGGGTCTTGTGCAATGATACCCTGCAGCCCATGTTCT
>WFKH01003881.1:10829875-10841755 GCA_016163765.1 Magallana hongkongensis | reverse complement strand
TTCTTCAACACATTCAAGTTTGACATATTTTGTGTCGGGGAATGTTCTAAACACCATTATACAACACCCATACTATGGGTGCCTGGTACAGTAACAGATAAGTTAAAATATATCGAAGGCTGCCAGCTGACCACGGACCATTATCTGTCATGCTTAAAGATATGTTAAGTAAGGAATTTAGGCATCTAAATTTATCCTCGAACAAATCAAATGTTTATGTCTCATAATGCTGATGATCCGTGTTCCTTCTCTATGTATACATTTCTTGCACGTGCACCAAATGTCCGTCATTAATATGCTTGAAAGTTCATCGTTATCTTTGTTTATTGTTCGCTTAAGTGTTTTGAAGACGTTGTTAAGAATGAGAAAATAATATTCTGATAAAAACGGATATCAATGGAAATAATATGAAAATCACAATCTGATAAAAACGGACGTCTAAAAATGGTAGGATCGGCACCTTTTTATAGGTTAGGTCGGGTTACCCGAAACGCACAATATATTTTTTTAGGCCTAATTATACATGATATGTGAGGATAAACAATTGACTATACCTAATGAACTTGGAAAATTGTGATTCAATTCAGTTTATTCACTCAAACCATGAAATGGTACATGAGGTCAATCAGTATAATTATACAGTTCATAAGTCAGAGGTAGATTTTATAAGTGAATAGATAGGTAGTAAATAAATAGTAAATAAGCATAAATATACAATATGTACAATGAAAATAGGAAAAGGTAGAATTGTGGAGGACAGACTATTATATCAAACTGTAAATTTTGATAATGAAATAACATATTTTTTTCAGTTTTGTAACATTATTACAAGACATAAGCTCACAGAACTTTATAGTATTTGGTGCTGAACAGTATTTATCCTAAGGATATCTATGTCTAAACGTCAATAACTCTTTACATTCAAGAATATAATAATGGAATTCGTCAGCAATTTGACAAATATTACACAATTTACACACTATTTGGTTTAAAGGAATATCGTACCATCTCCCAGTCTCCACTGGGAGGTGGTGGTTTGCTTAAAAAAGTCATAAAATTCTTCAACCAATTTACTACTGATTTCAAATAGGGCTAAAAGTAACTAATATGCAGCTATACGAAAGCTTGACACACCTAATTCATTTTTTCCAGGTTACAGGCATGGAGTAATAACACAAGACATTTTTCGCTATAACGAACCCATTGTGGTATATTTCGAAATGGATGAGGATGCTCTACGTGGCTTGGACCCAAGGGCTAATCCACAGCTCCAGAATAGGGTAAATTTTATATAATTTAAATTTTATCTGAAATTCTGCCAGATTGATAGAAGCATATGAGATACTTCTATATCCAACTACAAATTGAAATCCAGGTGACCAATTTATTTAATGTAATTGCAACAAACCACCCCAGTAAACTGATGAATAATTCTCTTTTTTTACAGGCTTTGCAGTATTTTGAACAGTTAAAATCCTCACCTGATGGTTGGAAGCTATGTGCTGCAACATTCAGCAATGGAAACTATTTTGGGTCAGTGTAATCCTATTGATAAAAAAGTATAACTTATTTTCAGAGAGTATTCTACTTAGTTGGATATACATATATATTTATCAATTTGAATGTAGGATGAATAGTTTTTCACATCTATATGTAAAAGTACATGGTTTCTTTTTCAGAAATGACCAAGTGAGATTTTTCTGTCTCCAAGTGATTGAGCATTATCTGAGATACAGGTAGGATCCAAGAAATCATGAAGCTCTCCATAGAATATAGAATCAAATTATTAAGCTTTTCATCAATATAGATTTTGTTCCTGTGGGACTGACATTTATTTGATCTTTCTCGACAGATACAGGGAAGCTGACATTGATGATCAACAGAGTGTACGCAGCCTCATCTGTACGTGTCTCCAGCTGATGGTGGGTATCTCAACCACACTCCATACTTGTATACTTGTACTTATACAAGGCCATATACATAAGACAGTGGTGACCAGTCTCATAGAACAAAGCTGTTTATGAAATGCTTAAATTGAATTGAATCCTTATAGAAAAACAATATTGATAACAAATGAATTTATTTTTTTGTTTACCGGTAAATCTTTTGATATGCTCTTATTTCAGGGAAATGAATCAAACCAAGACCGAAATTTTTTACGTAACAAGGTAGCACAGATTACCTCCCTTGGCTTTGTTGCCGATTACCCCCATAGGTGGCCCTCTTTCTTCACTGACCTGATCGGGATCCTGTCACCCAGTGCTAAGGCTGTGGACATTTATCTGCGAGTCTTACTGAGCATTGACAGCGAGGTGGTAGACAGGGAAATTGTCCATACCTTTGAGGTAGGAATTCGAGGGTCGTTTTAATTGTCTTTATTAGAGAAATTGATTAAAAAAAAAGATAACAAATATTTTTCTACCTTGCTGGTTTACTTTAAGACTTGTTTTTTGGTTTTTATTATCATATTTTTTCATACATTTTGTTTTAGTCAACTTTTCCAGATAAATATCTTTATGTAAATATCTGTCTGATTTCAGGAGATTCAGAGGAATACAGTCATTAAGGATGCCATGAGAGAGCAGAGTGTGTTACAGCTGACAGAGACCTGGTACACCATCCTGGTAAGTAAATGACTCCTGATGACCCCCACCCAACCCTCTAAATATATACTGCCAGATCCCTTGTACGCCATTCTGGTGAGTAATCGACCCTTGATAATGATTTTAGAGAAAGCTTTAAAATACAAAAATATCTGTAGATGTTTTTACACCTAATTTACATGTGCATTTATATGTATATGATTTTAATTTTTGTCAGATTTTCCCCAAACATTTTGATTTTTAAAAAAAGATTTTTAATGAATAGTTATTTGACCAAATTGTGTTTGCCTGTACAGACCCAGTTTCAGTCGAGCAACCCTGAGGTAACCTGTATGTGTTTGGATGTGATCGGAAAGTATGTATCATGGATCGACATCAACCTCATTGCCAACGACAAGTTTGTGGGGGTAAGACTGGACGCCTATCTGTATTGTAGATGACATGATTTATTATCAATGTACATGTAACTTGTAAGCCATATCAAATAATTTTACAACATTAAAGGTATGTACAAATAGATTTTTTTGTAATCTTGTTTGCATGGTCCTATGGGAACACATTCTTTCAAAAAAAAACTTTAAGGTTTTGTTTAAGATTTCTAGAAACAAATATGGAAATGCATACACCCTTCATGCTAAATGCATACACATGTGTGTACATGTATAAGAGAATGGGTTTAAGTATGATCATACAACATTTTGTAGGTGTTGCTGGAGTTTATGTCGATGCCATTGATACGGGAAAGTGCATGTGATTGCATCCATGACATCATCAACAAAGGAATGGAACCAGTAGCCAAGACCAAGCTCATCGAATCCTTCACTTCCATTCTACAAAACCGAGGAATCTTCAACCCACAAGAGGTGAGACTTACATGAAACTGTTTAAAGTTCTGTATTTATATTTTACCAGAACAGGTTGACTAATTTTGATGGAGCTTATATCTTGGATCACTGACTTTTACATGTACATGTACATGTTTCAGGAGGAGGAAGGAGACTATATGGCTAAACTGTCCAAACTGATCAATGGGATCGGAGTCAATCTGATCATCAGCTGGCAAAAGTAAGGAGAGTTTATGTATGTTATGTTCACACTGTGTAGTATATGTACTGTACCTTATCTGGTAATATTGTTATTTTCTTTTACTTCAACAATTCAAAAAAAAAATAAAAGATAATAAGAATTTTAAAATGTTGAAATGAAACTAAATGAAAATGTTGCTCTAACAGATTACAAAAATCAGAGGACCAGGAAAATAGCAGTGTTACCATGGCAGCGCTGGAAGAGAAGGTGCCACTCATGTTTCGTTTCCTTGGTGATGAGGATGATGATGTTTCAGCAGCAGTCATTCCATTTGTCCAGGATTACATAGGAATCCTGAAACAGATGAAGCAGATATCACCCAAGCACAGAGAACACATTGAGGTACAGACTGTGATTACACTATATAAAGAATTTCAGTGGATATAGGGTTGAGGAAATGTTGATATCAGTGATATATGTACATAAATGTGTGGGTGTCTTTTTTATACACTTAGTTAAGTTAAAGTCAAATCCTTCTCCGTGCCATTAGGTGCATAAGGCCGTAGCTTATACCCGGTTTCCGTGGTGGTAAGCATTTGAGAGTCATTGACTCCCCCTGAATGAGACACCAGTCCATCACAGGTTAACTCCCAGCATAAGCTGGTACCCAATTTCAGCTGGGTGGACTGAGACAATGTAGATAAAGTGCCTTGTCTAAGTGCACAACACACAACATCAAGTGACCAAAGCAGGGTTTGAACCAGCAACCTTTTGGTTACTGGTCTAACGCCCATGACCACTGAGCCATGTGCTCCACTTTTATACACTTACATTTATTTTATTATTGTTTAATTTAGTGACTCAAAATAATTGACTGTTTGACTGACTCATTGGTGTATTTTATTGAAGTTGATTTTTTATTTTAGGGCCTGTTGTACACCGTCATCAAAAAGATGAAATATGATGATTCCTACAATTTTGACCATGAGGTTTGTACATTAAATTCAAAGTTAAACAGGCATCATATTTTAATATTTTGTATATATAGCCCAGTTAATTGATTTAGCGTTAATCTGTGAGATTGAGATGATGACATCAGATTGTTTTTTTAGGGTGAAGACGAGGCCATGTTTCAAGAATATAGAAAACAACTAAAGACTCTATTCACAAACTTATCTGCACTGGTAGGAACACATGTACTGAAATCATTTCAATTATAACTGAAAATTCCTCCTGCATAATCTTGTTGATTCCATTGTATACAAACTCTTTGATGTTTGACAAGGAATCATCAATTCAATTCTTGAATTCTTACACAGAATTTTGTAAATCCTTGTGATTTTGGCAGGACACGGAGCTGATGGTGGTCACCATACACACCCTGGTGACCCAGACTCTGCCCCAGTGGGAGACAGTCAAGGTCTGTGACCTAGAGGTGGCAATCACCATGCTGTATATGCTGGGCGAAGCTTTACCGGTAAGGACAACCAAGGATTGATATTGTAGCTTTAGTGTTATACTTATCATTTGAATTGTTTTAGATTAGACTACATGAAGATGTTCACATATTTAAAGGCTGATATTTTAAATAAAATATACTATTTGATATTCTTGAACTTGCCAATGCAACCTGTTTATTTTGCATGTACATGTACATACATGTACAGATTTATGTACATGTACATATGACTAGAGTTCCATTCTACGAATTAATTGGACCAGTAATTCTTATAAATGTGTTATTACACTCATAAATTTTGCCTAAAGTAACTCAATACTTAAACATTCAATTTGGTAGTTTTGTACAAATGTGTACTTTGTTATTGTATCAACATTTAAGGAAGATAATTGCTGTAGATTCCTAATTAAAAGCGAAATTAAGTACTCACGTAAAATAAGGAATGTACAGTATTTAGTTTTATACATTGTAGAATCCCCAAGGACAGCAGTTCAGCCCTGACATTTCAAAGTCCAGTGCCCTACAGAACATGATTAGATTGGTGAGTTCCAAATAACAGTGCAGAGTAATTATGAATTATAGGTGTATCTCTATTAGGCAGGCTCAATATTGTTATGTTAAGAATGAGATCACTACTCCCACTGTTTATGTAGTAAAAATTGTACCGTATACAATGATTATTATAATGTCTGTACTGATTATTCAAAGAAAAATTAAAGATGACCGATATTTGATGAAGAAATCTGTATCACTGAAATACTGTAAACTGAGGTTTTTCATTTCTGCATATCATTATATACATGTAGTATAATAAAAACAATAAAATAGGGGGAAGGGGTAATAATAGGCTCCTGGATACATGTATTATCACCAATTTTCATTTGATAATTCAGCAAGGTGTATTGCCACCAAAATGGAGTGATTAACAAAGTTTATTTCTTGCTTACATGTAATTTCTACAGCTCATCACACAAATTTTTTATCTTGTATCGTCTACAGCTCATCACCAGCCGTGTCAGCTGTCAGGGTCACATGATTGTAGAACTGCAGTTTTTCGAGACAGTTGCCAGATACGAAAAGTTCTTTCTAGCAGAACCTCAGCATATTCCTGATGTCCTGGTTTGTCCAATTTTGTTTCTTACATCTTGTTGATACTTAAATTAAGATATAAATTTTCGAATCACTCACACCTTAAATATGTCTTGTTGGATTTTAACTGAATTCTTTACCCACAGATGGCGTTCACGGATGAGCGAGGATTTCGCCACCCCTCAGCACAGGTCCGGAGTAGGACATCCTATCTGTTTTCCAGGTTCATTAAAGGACTTAAGTAAGTGAATTAACAAATATAGTACCCACATAATTAATAGTGAATCATTTACAGTACAGCAATACCCACAGAATTATAAGTGATCCATTAACAAATACATTACCCACAGCATTAATTTTGACATTCTCTCTCAGAGAACAGAATATGTACAATAAACAATTTTTCATATGTATACCAGATTTTGTAATAGACTCAAAACCTTACACATTAAAATGTACGAAGAAAAGTTGATGTATGATATATTGAAAGTATTGTAGTAGATGATTTTTTTGCATATTCAATTATAAAAAGAATTTCATGATACTCCAATATTAAGAAAATGCATGTACATTGTCTTTAGGTGTGTATTTTCAATTGATTTATTTATTCCACAGGTACTTAGACATGATGATTAGGTATTTATATGTTAATTATGTTTTAATTAAGGAATGTAAAATGGAGAAATTGCTGTATTAAAATACAAATATTTGGATGTCACTGCTTATGAGAAATTTGAATTGTATTTTTGTTAACATACATATATTATCTATATTTGGCAAGTTTCACTATTCTCTGTTTACGTGTATATTTAGGGATTTAATAGAGGTGGGGATAGTATTTTGTACTGATGCATTAAATAGAAACTAAGAATTTTTTGTACAATTCAATGTAGCTCACAAACTTAAATATTTATCTTGAACGTTGCTTGTTTCATAAGACCTGAGCATTAACAGGTCCTGATGATGTTAGATCAGGATACATGGAAACACTATAGACCAAACACTTTTACACGGAAAAATTACTTATTGCTGTACATCTCATTGTTAAGGAACTTTTTTTAATGCAAAAAAAGTTGTTTTACTTTTTGTACATGTATTTCTGAATAACACTTACATAATAGGGCACAAAAGAATGTCAAGAATAATGCTGTGGGTACTTCAGCAAATCTTCTATGCATCTTTTCAAGATATTTTTTTTGGCATTGTTAAATCCTTTTTATGGGGTATTTGATATGATCAACAAATGCAATTTTTCTTTTACTGTGTATGTATAAATAGTAAAGTTTATTGTTAAAAAAAATTTTCCGTAAAACGTCAGATGTTGGTGAAAGTGAACATCTCCAAGTTTTTCATTATCTTTATTATCAGGGGACAACTGAATCCTTATATAGAGGATGTGTTGAGTCGAATCCAAGATTTACTGGTCCTCAACACTCCAGACAATGGGTACCAGCATCTGCTGTCAAATGAGGACCAGTTGTTTATTTACGAGACGGCGGGCAGCCTCATTGTCTCCAGTAGTCTCTCACCAGAGGTCAGTGAACGCTTTTAACAGTAAGATACAGTGTATATACAGTTGTATGCTTTACCTCATTTACATGTTTATCTTTAGCCAGTAGGGTTTTGTAGTTATTTCCTTTTTGTTAAATATGCAGTATATGCATTACCTCGTTCATGTCTCAAGCTAACTAGTGTGATTTTGTGGGATCTGCAGTGCAAGCATTCATTCTATGAAGTACATGTATGTAATTAGTTTTACCTTCATAGTAAAATTGATAGTAAAGTTTATTTTCCTCCAGAGAAAACATCACTTAATGAAGGAGTTACTTTCGCCAATTGCCAGTAAGTTTGAGAGCTTGTTGAGCAAGCTACATGGGGAGACAGACGAGAAGAGACAGTATGCTTATGCACAGAGCATCAACATGGCCACATCATTAGCAAGGTACATGATCGGTGCAGATTCAGAAGTCAATGTTATCAGTTATGTGGCAGTAAAACGTTTTTGTTGATAATTTGTGCATTCTGTAAAACTTATATTATGCTTGTGCAATAAATATTCAAAAGCAACCTTAATTTTAGTTCACAACCAGCCATTCACAAAAAAATATGATGAATATATAATTATACTTAGTTTATAGTATACATACGAAATATGTATCTACCAGGTACACCCAAGCATATCATTTAATTAATAAGTTTTCTCCATATTTTCAGCCGAGTGAGCAAAGGATTTTCTAGTCAACAAACCATGCAGGCCTGTGGCTGTGTGGAGACCTTCACCGACCTGCTGAAGATCTTCTTGCAGGCCGTGAACGTCCCCACCCACAGGCAGCTGATACAGACGGGGGTCAGGCAGTACCTCCATAGGATGGTGGTCTGTCTGGAGAAGGAGATCCTGCCTTTTGTGCCGGTCGTTCTGGAGAACCTGCTGAAGCAGCCCGAGGCCAAAGAGCTGCATGACTTCCTACCACTGATGAACCAACTCATTATGAAATTCAAAGTACGGGGATCTGTTTATGATTGTAGTGTCTGTCTAACTTTGTGTAACTGCCGTGGTCTGTAAACGTATGCTAGCCCTAATTCATACAGTGCATTAAATACAACCTAGATATCAAACCTAGCAGCTAGGGAAGCTGCTGCAATCTTGTGCAACCCTGGTGAAGTAGATACTTTTGTTAATATTAGAACTTAAGCCATGAAAGAAAGAATAGTTCTGCAATCAGTTTAAAAATATTAGAATTTATTTTCTGTACTTTAACTTTTAAAAAAAAGGTGACAGAGTTCAGAAAAGGTCAAAACCAATACCTCATTGTGTTACTTGAGGAGAAAGTCTTTACTATTAAGATGTGTAGGAAAAAAAATTGTGTCAGCAATAGTAATTTAATAGTTTACTGTGTATTTTATTTGATTTTGATATTTCAGGCTGCCATTGTCCCCTTCCTACAACAAGTGTTCATGCCGCTGGTCAGCACCATTTTTCAGGTCCTGTCCACGCCCTCAGATGACCTTGACCAGGTCACAGCAGTGGAGAAGAAAATGCTACAGAGGAGTTACTATTTATTTTTGTCCACAATAATTTCCAATGACTGTTTAGATGTCATTAAAAACCAAGGTACGGAAATTTTGATGTACAGTGTACATGTATCTGTAGGATAACTATGTACATGTTGTTAAGTGTTTAAGAATATTACACTTTTGATTATATTGTTTCTCAGCAGAGAATCTCAGAGTGAATTGAATTGTAACTTGTGAAAAATATGTCTGGTGTATAAATGAAAACCAAGTAAAAATGAAAAACATTATATGCATTGGACTAGTAGCTGGGATTTAAACCATATTTTACCTCTCCATATACTTTTGAATTTTTCAGAGATGAATAATCTTCACAGCCTACTTTTAACTGTTGTCCAGGGAGCAGCAGACATTCCAGATCCACAGGTCAGAGTTCATGTCAAAGTTCATGTCAACTTTTATGTCAGGGTTCAAACTAAAAGATTTCGTCAATTGAACCATCAGAGCATTAGAAATTTTGTCTGTCTACATGTATCTTATTTTATGGACATTTTGTCAACAGGGTAAAAAGACAAACTACTAATTTTAACAAAAATTTTAGATTGGTCTATTTTGGGGATAAGTCAATGTGCTATTAAAGTATTTCTAATAAGTGTAAATACATGTCCATGTATATAATGTACATGTAATGTCTAAAATTTGCTTTATTTTTTTTAGAGTCAGAAAATGTGTTACAACATAATGAAGAAGCTGGTGGAGACGTGGGGTTAGTAATTGCATTGTTTTTCCCTATATCTGTGTGATATGGAGGTAAATTTTTTTTTGGGGGGGGGGGGGGGGGGGAGGAGGAACAAAGTAACAATACACCTAGAGCAGAATATTGTGTATCAAGTTGTTGTCTTCAGAGACAATTTCTTTGTTGACAAACAACATGTTAGATATGATATCATGTATGTTTGTGATAAGTATCATGGTACATCCAACACTGTAGATAATCATTTGTCCATGTGCATACAGTTATCATCAAATATTCAGTGTAAGAGACTGTTAATCTCATATTTCTTTCATGATAACTAGGTGGGCCAAATGGTTTAGCAGGTTTTGTGGATTTTATGTACAAGAGTTTTCTGCCAGCATGCTTTCTTGGTCCAATGAAACCCACCTTTGACCTAAATGATGGACAAACTTCACTGGTATGATGACCCAATTTTAAAAGGTTCTATTGACAGATTTAAAGAGCTGTAGGGAAGAAACCAAATATCATAATCCATAATTATTTAAAGACAAGTACATTTACAATAAGTGTTTGGACAGTAATTGGGAACAGTTTAATTAATTGAACAACTTTTTAATCAATTGAACAACGTGCTATTATAAATCAATGAGATACTGCTAAAAAAATATTCTTTCATACTAGTTCACTTATGTGAATATGTCAATGAATATCTAGGTTATATGATTGTGTACTTAAATATGTACACTGCAGGTATGATCTTAAATTACTGATGTTTGTTTCTTTTGAATTTTAAATGATAAATATTCTCTTGCAGGCTCTGGGAGAGTGTGCTCAATGTTTGAGGTGTATGCTGGATAAAAGGGTCAGTGCTCAGTTTAGAATGTATAAAAAAAACCAAATACTTTCAATTTCCTTACATTTTTATTTGCTAAGTTTACTAAAATGGTTTTCAATGAACTACACCGTAAATTCCATGCCATATTTAATTTGGCGCAATACAATAGTAAAAGATTTTTAGTACAGTAAATCCAACTTATTCCTTATTTATTTTATTCCAAACAGGGCCAGGAGTTTTTAACTTACCTGTCCACAGATTACCTGCCCAAATTGAATGTACCTGCTGAAAATATTCAGGTATAACTTGATTAAACTTGTACATAACAATAGAATAAAAGATTTTTTTTAAATAATTAAATAAATTATCCTGCAAACAGGAAAAATGAATGATTGAACACAAAATATGCATAAAATTATGGTTTGAACTTTCATAGTACTGGTAGTTTTATTTTTTTAACAAAGAATTTTTAAATTGTATTGAAATCTTTTGATACATGTATTTTTTCTTTTTTACATTTTACAGGAGTTATGTGAAGCTTTAAAGACAGACAACAAAACTTTTAGAACTTATTTGAAGGTACACAATGTGACATTGTCAAAGTTTTAATGCTGCATGTATTTTACACTTCAATGAAATGTTGCTTAGCAATGGAAATAGCTTCAGAACTGTAGCCCTGGTATGAAATATTTATGACTGCGAATATAGAACTACAGTCTTATACTTGCTTTTGATTGGACACAAAAGCATGTGGTAGATATCTTTCACTTCTTTTCTGATCAAAATTTGTCCGTTGTCTGTCGTCATTGGCGTTGTCGGCGTCGGCGTTGGCGTTGTCGTTGTAAACTTTTCACATTTTCATCTTCTTCTCCAGAACCACTTGGCAGATTTCAACCAAACTTGGCACAAAGCATAACTGGATAAGGGGATTCAAGTTTGTTCAAACGAAGGGTCACGCCATCTTTAAAGGGGAGATAATATAGAATTATTAAAAAATTGTAGGTATTTTTCAAAAATCTTCTTCTCAAAAACTATTAGGCCAGGAAAGCTGTAACTTGTATGGATGCATCCTAAGGTAGTGTAGATTCAAGTTTGTTCAAATCATGGTCCCCGGAAGTAG
>WFKH01003881.1:10812765-10829475 GCA_016163765.1 Magallana hongkongensis | reverse complement strand
ATCATGGTACATCCAACACTGTAGATAATCATTTGTCCATGTGCATACAGTTATCATCAAATATTCAGTGTAAGAGACTGTTAATCTCATATTTCTTTCATGATAACTAGGTGGGCCAAATGGTTTAGCAGGTTTTGTGGATTTTATGTACAAGAGTTTTCTGCCAGCATGCTTTCTTGGTCCAATGAAACCCACCTTTGACCTAAATGATGGACAAACTTCACTGGTATGATGACCCAATTTTAAAAGGTTCTATTGACAGATTTAAAGAGCTGTAGGGAAGAAACCAAATATCATAATCCATAATTATTTAAAGACAAGTACATTTACAATAAGTGTTTGGACAGTAATTGGGAACAGTTTAATAAATTGAACAACTTTTTAATCAATTGAACAACGTGCTATTATAAATCAATGAGATACTGCTAAAAAAATATTCTTTCATACTAGTTCACTTATGTGAATATGTCAATGAATATCTAGGTTATATGATTGTTTACTTAAATATGTACACTGCAGGTATGATCTTAAATTACTGATGTTTGTTTCTTTTGAATTTTAAATGATAAATATTCTCTTGCAGGCTCTGGGAGAGTGTGCTCAATGTTTGAGGTGTATGCTGGATAAAAGGGTCAGTGCTCAGTTTAGAATGTATAAAAAAAACCAAATACTTTCAATTTCCTTACATTTTTATTTGCTAAGTTTACTAAAATGGTTTTCAATGAACTACACCGTAAATTCCATGCCATATTTAATTTGGCGCAATACAATAGTAAAAGATTTTTAGTACAGTAAATCCAACTTATTCCTTATTTATTTTATTCCAAACAGGGCCAGGAGTTTTTAACTTACCTGTCCACAGATTACCTGCCCAAATTGAATGTACCTGCTGAAAATATTCAGGTATAACTTGATTAAACTTGTACATAACAATAGAATAAAAGATTTTTTTTAAATAATTAAATAAATTATTCTGCAAACAGGGAAAATGAATGATTGAACACAAAATATGCATAAAATTATGGTTTGAACTTTCATAGTACTGGTAGTTTTATTTTTTTAACAAAGAATTTTTAAATTGTATTGAAATCTTTTGATACATGTATGTTTTCTTTTTACATTTAACAGGAGTTATGTGAAGCTTTAAAGACAGACAACAAAACTTTTAGAACTTATTTGAAGGTACACAATGTGACATTGTCAAAGTTTTAATGCTGCATGTATTTTACACTTCAATGAAATGTTGCTTAGCAATGGAAATAGCTTCAGAACTGTAGCCCTGGTATGAAATATTTATGACTGCTGAATATAGAACTACAGTCTTATACTTGCTTTTAATTGGACACAAAAGCATGTGGTAGATATCTTTCACTTCTTTTCTGATCAAAATTTGTCCGTTGTCTGTTGTCATTGGCGTTGTCAGCGTCGGCGTTGGCGTTGTCGTTGTAAACTTTTCACATTTTCATCTTCTTCTCCAGAACCACTTGGCAGATTTCAACCAAACTTGGCACAAAGCATAACTGGATAAGGGGATTCAAGTTTGTTCAAACGAAGGGTCACGCCATCTTTAAAGGGGAGATAATATAGAATTATTAAAAAATTGTAGGTATTTTTCAAAAATCTTCTTCTCAAAAACTATTAGGCCAGAAAAGCTGTAACTTGTATGGAAGCATCCTCAGGTAGTGTAGATTCAAGTTTGTTCAAATCATGGTCCCCTGGGGTAGGGTGGGGCCACAATGGGGGGCCAAAAAGTGGGGGGGGGGTATATAGGAATAGAGAAAAATCTTCTTACAGATACAACAAAAGGGGCTTGGTATTTACCATAAAAATATGTGGATAAAAATCGGCAGATATTTTAAATTTTTTTAGCAAGATCTACCGTACTTAGTTGTCAAGATATTTTGATTTTGTTACTGTTATGATAATTTGATCAGAGTTAAGGCTATTGTTGCTCAGGTGAGCGATGTGGCCCCTGGGCCTCTTGTTACTTCTTACTAAAATTATCTGCCTCACAAACTATGCAGGCAGAAGAGCAATCAATTTGTGTTCCTTTTGACAGTTCTTATTTTAACCTGTAAACAAAACAACTGCTATCCATTTTTAATGATTGGTGAAAGTGTGAAAAGAACTAACTTTGCTATAGTTGGTTAGAATGTTTAAAGAAATTTTGTGGAAAGTAAAGATGATAGTACAGTATAGTATCAAATATGTCCACTCACTGTTAGAAATTGGAGCAAATCAGTCCAAATCTAGAGCTTGTTTTTGAGGACCATGAATTTCAAGTTTTTGCATGTGAAGAAATGTTGATCTACATGTAGTTGCAATATTTTTTTTAACCATGGAGCTGCAGTTATGCAGCTAAAATTATAACAGACACTTTTACATGTTTAATGCAGCAGTAATATCATTTGTAACTTTCTTGCAGAATTTTTTCCTGAAAGCAAAGTCATGACAAAGGGTTTGTCTCAGAAGAGGAGACAACTAGCATCATCATCCTCATGATCATCATCTTAATCATCATCACTCAGTAAATGCAGTGTAAGAATCCAATGAAGAAGGGAGCTTTGTGTTAGTGCAAGAACTCACTGAAGAAGAAAGTTTGTATCCGAGAACGGTAAACTGATGAAACAGAAAGAGTCAGTCTGGTCTCCATATAATGATTGCTTTTAGCTGTTGGATGTGCTTTTGTGCTGTTGTGCCATGGCTATTTGTAATATACATGTATGTTGGTGAGTTGTGAGAAAAAAACTGAACACAAGTGAAGTGCCATGAAGGTCAGCATTTCAATGCAGTGTATTGATGCCAAAAAAGTATTTTGTATTTGTTTTAGCCTTATGAACAGAATATTGACTGCACTAGAATAAGAACTTACCATTTATTTCTCTTGATAGACTAAACATCTCCATTTTCTCTCATTTATTTTAAAGAAACCGGCATTAAGTTTTTCTGAATTGTGTGCAAGTTGAAGAAACTTGAATTAGAATACATGTATGTCTGAAGATTTTGGTGCACATTGAGTGAATGCATGTCATCATACAGAATGGCATTGGACAGTTTGATGCAAAATTCAGAAAAATATTGTGTGTGTGTCTGAGAGAGAGAGGGAGAGAGAGAAAAAAAGAAAGAGAGAGAGAGGGAGATAGATAGAGTTTTGTCTATCTTTTCTATTAAGCATTTACATTTTGTTTTATTCAGAATAATTGCATTTTTGTCTAACTTTCATCTACAATCTTAAATAACAATATCAACATAAATATTTACGTATATATTGTGATAAAATGTATTAATGTTATTTTTTAATGCATCCAAACCTTTTCATGAGAGAAATCACTTGTGCATGAATTTTAGTCAAATATGAATTTGATAATTTGTGACAAATTTTGTTAAAAATGTTGAAAGATATTGATATTCAAGGTTGAGTCAGGAAATGAGCTTTTTACACAGCAATAAGATTTTGTGTTCTCTTTGTATCAGACCACTTTGATATGCATTGCATATAATGTCTTTTCTGTTAGTTTTTGGGTTGTTACTGCTACAGATATTGTTATTAAATTATTTTTTTTTCTTTTAAAATTAAATAAATCATTTGTAAACATTGGTAAATTGTTGTTTTTGTACATTCAGTAGAGGTATACTTCAATCTCATTAAAATCAGCCGTTCTGATATGCTACTGCTCTCGAACATCTGAAACAACCCACTCAGAGGTCCATCCGAACGACCTTTCGATAAGCCAATCAAATTGTGGCTAGCAAAACTCTGCCAGCAGATCATTTCCCACAAATCTGTGCGGTTGTATTTACATTGTTGTTACTTCACCCGATAGTCTTTAAGAGACGGGGATTCTCATTGGTCAAAAAGGTCACGACCTGATATTTAAATATTTAGATTGTCAGGTCGTTCAGACATGACCTCTAAGTGGGTTGTTTCAGATGTTCGAGAGCAGTAGCGTATCAGAACGGATAATTTTAATCAGATTGAGGTATACTTATAATAAGTATGAATTATAAAGAAAATGCAATATTCAAAACTTTGATATTTTAACAATCATCATTTGTGAGATAATTCACCAAGGTTGTATTTATTACACTGTTGTAAATATTTTCTGCGTAAGTTCTGGACAAATGTCATACAAATGAATCGGAGCAAAGCACCAGTGTCAAAACGTACTTCATATGCCTAAAACCAGGATGTAAAACCTCAGGTTTTTTTAATTTAGACTTCTGTCGACTGTTATCACTATGATCAGTCCCTGTTATATATTCATGTGTCTTTGAATCAATAAGCAATTTAGCTCTGTCAGAGCTAATTTGAGTCTATTAGTACATTTTTCGGAGATACCAAATCTTGGAGAATACCATGCATGTCATTTTTTGAACTATTCAAGGATATTGTATCAGAAAAAGGCTTTAATTTATTATCCTTCTTGTACATACTAGTGATAATCACATCTTTTCTGAAATAAGTTCGTATGCAAAAATTGTATGAATCGGATCAGTCATATTCAAAGATATTGAAGTAAACATGATATTTTGCAAGAGGAACTAAAAAGACCCATTAAGAAAATTTGATCTGTGGCCTCCATTCCTAACTCTTTACTGACCTTGACCTTTGATTTTCCTATTTTTAAGGACTAAAGATGTTGACCAACCAAAGAGGGAGGAATAGATTATAGACTCTGCCTTAGTTCCATTTTTCACCATTGGACTTATCATAAAATTGATACATTTCAATTTGCTAAATTTCACAGAACATAAAAAAAAAACAGCAACAGATAATGTGTGTTTTATATCTTTATACTGAAAAACATGCAACATATATCTACACTATTTATTTAGAGAATAGCACCATTATTTCATAATATACAACATAATAGCACACCTGAGATGAATATCAAAATGCAAACTCTTTGTACAACTTTGTGATGGAACTCTAAACAGCATTCATAAAGTATAAATTGTAATTGTCTCAAATGTCACTGAATATCTGAGCATGATGTTATCTTTAGTGAAAGAGTGTGGAATATAGATGGTGGAAGATTTCAGAATCCAAATCCGCCAGGCACGGTCAGTGAGGGTCCAGAAAGGGTCAGTGAGGGGACACTACAGGATGTCGGGAACTGGGGCATCCCCTGGGTCTGTCTGTCCATGTACTGACAGCTGGGTCTTGAGAGCGTTTGGTTCTGACAACTGGGTCTGGAGAGCGCTTGGTTTTGCTCCACTTGCTCCGTCATCAGCTGCGTCAGGAGGCGTGTTCTTTGCTGGAGGTCCATCTGGTCCCAGACACTGCTGGAGGCGGACATAGGACCGTAACAGGCAGTGAATGGGAACTGACAGGACGCGGGAGAGAATGGGGCCAGGGGTTTGTGTCCATGGATGAACGTGTTGTTCTCAGGGCAGCTGTACGGCATGTAGTGTAAGCTGAAAGGAAAATTGACAAATTAAATTATACTTGCTGACTTTCAACTATTACAGATACAAAGAATCTTTTCAATAATTGATTTTAAACTTCATGGACATCGATCATCACAAATAAGACAATTTATATATACCATCAATGAATATTTACATTGGCAAATATGCTTCATTATATGAACCAATAGAAAAGAGAAAATGTTCACTTTATAATGAATCACAATGACTAACATACGATCTTATCGTTTGACGGTTGCATTATTGTAAACAAAAACACGGTTACGTTTTAACATAATACTGATCGATTTGCGTTTTTTCAAACGTAAATGTATAAATAATAAAAAGCAATGTTAAAAAGTTCACGGGCTTGGTTGGTACGTGATTAAATCTTCTGAGAAGCCCTGTGGGCTTCACAGGATTTGATCACGTGACCAACCAAGTTCATATCCCGTGATTTTTTTTAACTTGCTGTTTATTTCATATATGAACCTACTTAGAGTTGGGTGCAGTCGGGGTATTTTCGGCGACTTTGCGGTCCGGGGGAGACAGTACGTGCTGTTGTCCGTCTTTGTGACTGAGTCGACAGGAACTGCGCATGTCCGTGTTGTACAGCTGCTTCCGCATCCAGGCCACGTGGGAGTCCTTGGACTGCCTCTTGAACTTGGAGCGTCTGTTCTGGAACCACACCTACAATCAATGGTTAACTATAGTAAATAAAATTTAAACCTGTAAAAACTGTAAAAAAAAAAAAAAAAATTCCATGCACAATAGTTTGGCGTGTATCTTTTTTCTTTTTTTTTCTTTTTTGAACTTTGTAATGATTTTTTTTTTCAGTTTTAAGGATCTGTTAAAAAGAGAACCATTAATTAATCGCCATTGACTGTTCCTTGTTTTGATAATGTGTGTGGGGTGGGACGAATTTGATGTGTGTGTTTAAGGGGGGGGGGGGTCACCTACCGACACTTTGTCCGTGCTGACGTCCAGTCTCTCCGCCAGGTCCTCCAGGGTTTCTGTATCCGGGTACTGTGAGTCCAGGAAAGCGCCCTCTAGCAACTCCAGCTGAAAACGACAAGTCAGTGCAATGATCAATTATCCAAGGAATGTTTTTTAAAACTATATGTACTTCTAATTAAAACGTGTTCAGGTGACCGTTACAGCCCGTGAGTCTTTTGTTTAAAAAATAGGATTGCCGTTTAATACAATATGTATTTATGTAGGAGTTGTTACTTATCAATCGCGGAACTCCAACTATGAATACTGTTTAAAGAACATGGTGGAACAAATGTATGTTTGCTTATAATTACAATTTTAAATCCTAAAAAACTGCGGAAAATTATCGGACTTCTGACATTAGAAAAGTATGCAAAAGCAATATTTGCAATTCTGTCTGATTTTTACCAAGCAAACACGTAGAAAATCAAATAAGCATTCGATGTCGAATCCCAACTAATGAAATTGATTATATGCGCTCAGTACGAAACTATTCAGATTTAAAAATCGAAGGTTACTTTGATTGTTCTGTTCACGAGTTACGGACTACTTTTATTTTAAAAAGATTTTTCTTTTCCTGAAAAGTGCCAATGTTGTGTTATACATTCAGTTTCAAGAAATGCTCGCTTTTTTTATTTTCCAGGCAAATAGTTTTCATGGATCAGAAAGTGAGGTTAAAATTGAGATAGAAAAAAAATCCTTAGTTACATTAATTTGCCGCTCTAAATTTTGATATTAAAATAATTTTATTTTAATTATACTTAAAACTTTGTCCAAAATATGAACCGTAGACCAATATTTGTCATTTAAGTTACTAACATTACGATAACTGGAGATTTTGTATATACATAAGCCAGTTTGCATCAAACTAATTCGAGTATTGAATAAATTTTTTCTTTTATTGTGAAATCGAACAATCAAAAGCATTTGTATATACATTGACGTGATTGCAACAGCTTTATGTACACTTACTTCAAAACAAAATCATTCATTGGAGAGGGAGGGGGGGGGGGTAATTGGTTGGAAATTTGTATTCAAAGCTTTATATAATCTTTATGTAATCAGGGTCTACTTCTATTAAGAAATTATATTTTCTGTGTCTTGTCTGTGATAACACTACGAATCGATTTTGTAAGGTACAGTCCAATAAATTCAAATGACGTACATGTATTGTTGGGGCGCAAGCGGGGTTTGCATAATTAAAAGAAATGAAAATCACATAAATATATCAATATTCTAATATTTAATCCGGCTTTATTGGATTTAACCACGCCCCGACCAAAATAATCACCTCATAATCCTCAAAGAATGATTCCTTATTCCTTAAGATAAAGCCAAATTTCCCATCTCTTATAGATCATCATGTCTGCAATTCTGGGGATAGCTATGTACTCTAGAGTTGATATGTGTTTTTATATCTATAAGTAATTCATGAATTGTTAGTTTTTCATTAAGACATCTTTTCCTATAAATATAGGATTTTATTATCAAGAAGATAGAATAAATTTCTACAGAACTGGGATCAGGGTGTGACCCAAATATAAAGATTAAAGGATCTCTTGGAGGTACAATTCTCTTGGTTTGACAAAATTAAAAAAAAAAAATAGCTGAATGAGTTCTTGAACATTAGGACATTCCCATAGTACATAAAAAATTGTCTTATTGTGTAGTGTACACAAGTTACATAACTTACAGCATTCCTTTCGAGTATCGAACTCTATACTTCTCTTAAACTTGATATTTTGCATACTTAAAATGTTTTGTTTTTTTTTAATAGAAATGTTGGCCATAGTTATTCTTAATATCGATCGATCTTCCCATGATCAATTCACGCGCCTTATTTGTCGTAGCATTTTTACTGAAGACTTTAGAATATGTATTAGGGTAAATTTACTGTCAAATTGAGTTTTGATTTATTTAACACAAAGGTGTTATCCTAAGCCCACATTTACAATAAGTTTAGGTGTACGTTCCTACCTGTTCGGGTGTGTACTTGGTCCTTGGCTTCGTGCCAGCTCTCTTGTGAACGTCAGTTTCCCGCATCTGTAAAAAATAAAAAGAAAAGGCTTTATTTTAAGTCTACATCAGTATATAAAAATATATATATGTATACCTGAGTGTGAAGATTGCATTGGGGCGGGGGCGGGGGGGAGGGGGGGGGGCTCATTCAAGCCATGAATGCTGTAAATTCCTATTCTATGCATTATCTGATTTATTAATTCAATATTTAAATTTGTCGATTTTCATTTCAACATAAGTTGAATGAATAACACTTTTTTACTTGGCCAACTTCTGGATTTTTGCCATGGAAATATCGTAACTGTATACAAATTTACAATGATATTATATTCTGCATTGACGCAGAAGAAAAGATGAATTTGTGCATTTTGAATTCGACTCTTGGTTGATTTATCGTCTACTGGTCAAAACTAAGGCCTTCATTCAATCATTGGATGAATTCATTACTTAAGATACAGAAATAGTTGGTGTAGCTTGTCTGCTATATAGAGTTGCATATACCATAACTCAGCGACTTTCGGTACCGTATACGTGTGCAAGATTTTGAAGTAGATAAATAACTATATAACGGAACGAAACGTACAAGTAAATAAAAAAAGCTGACTTTATCCAATTATCGAAATTATATTTTTTAACGTTTCCGTGTTTAATAACACTTTATAAGTTTTAGTTCTGCATATTAAACTTTATGATCATGACATACGGAAATATAAATTATCAACAGATTAATGTCTCTGTAACCTGCGTGTCTTTTTATAGGCACCTAAGTTTGTTTTTTAAAAGACGAAACCGTTTCCTTACTTTAAAAAATAATAAAATTTTAACAAAATTCTTTGTCAAATTTAGCATAACATGCAGGGTAAATGTTTCCGTCACGACACATCAATCTCTCATGTTTTAACCAATCAATTTTGAGAATTTAATTTTGGTATTATGGTAAAGACCGAGTAATTCAAAAGAACCTTTTGCACATAATACAATGAGGCACGTAGCATTGCCCCCTCCCCCAATTTTTCCTCGCAACAGACATTTTTTTCACGTATAGAAAATTGGAATTCCTAGCAGTCCCCCCCCCCCTCTTCAAAAGTAGAAGTTTTAGGTATACCCCCCCCCCCTCCCCTTGGGATTAGGATTTTAAAGATTGGCGAAAATATTGGAGTTTTTTGGTTGTTGTTTTGCTCGTTACATGTATGATTTCGGAGAAATCTCCCCCACCCCCACTTTCGAAAATGATGCTACATGTACGTGACATCACTATATATACAAACACCAATATAAACGATATAAAAAATAGGGTCATTGAAAAAAATAAATGATCGGGGTGTTCTTATTGTGTGTTCCCCGAACGGCTACTCGCCAATTAGGCAGTTAGACAATTGTGTGGCCCTCTAAGGGGCACAGGTAGAGTTTACCTATGTTCACCTGGACAGTACAAGAGTTGGTTATTTATTATTACTTTAATCATACGTTGAATTAATATGATTTTATTGCAAGAAACCAAAAGGAATAGACACAAGATATTCATCTCCTTGTTAAATGCAGTTATACTGTAGTAAAAAAAAATTAACTTACTGATTTCCTATATATTGATTAAATGACATTACAAAAATAGGTATATGCTTATCCAAAACATTATAATGAAACAAATAATATTTATATAAAAAAGAATAGATTTATATATGAAAATATCTAATTGATAAACTTAAAAGAAAAAAAATATTAAAAATCTATGATATCACTTGTGATTTTTTCATACTGAGATTTAATCTATTTTTAAGGTTATGAAAAATATGAAAATAGAAATAACACATGAATTGTCTTCTTTTTGAAATTTTAAAAATGTAAGAGATAGAAATATATTCCCTTTAAAAGATTTTTTAAACATTAATTTATAAGTTTAAGATGAGAGCAGATCATTCCAGACAGTTTCAAAGATGTATAGTTTACGGAATGGGGCGAAATTTCCCAGGTGAAGTTTTATATTACATGTAATGCAACTCATTCATAGTATGTTATATTTCTCATAAATTTCCACGTACATGTACTTGACTACATTCATTTCAAGTGTTTTTTGTTGGTGGGTTTCGAGTGAGGTGGTGATGTTGTTTAAGAGTGGTGATTCTGATATGTTAATGAAAGTAACAGAAATTATAAAATATATATCATAAACCATATATTTGACTACAGCCTTTCCAATTTTAAAAGGCTACCTGATAAAGTTACTAAATAACACTATATATAGATGTTGTTAAACAGTGCTTGTTGAATTAAAAAAAATTAAAAAGAAAAAAGAGCTTATAACTAAATTTATAGAGATACATGTATGCATTAATTTCTAATGAATTCAAGATATTTTCACTGATTTTAGGAATCCAGGTGAATACTACCTGAGCCCCTTTAGAGGACCCCATAATTGTCTAAAATAATTAGATGTTTTTTTAGCGAGTAAGCGAGTAGCCGTTCGGGGAATAAACCGTTCTTATATATTATTCAAGAATATCATTTTTTTTTTCCTTTTAATGTGTTTGGTTTCAAAGAAGATAAAAACGAAACTTGTTTCTGATCCTGTATATGTTTTTGCAACAAAAATTTCAACCGAAAAGTTAAACAATACGATATTACTGAGACTTATAATGGAATTATGTTTACGATGACAATGATCGGAACTATGCATATATTTTCAAGTTTAGTTATCATTAATGAATCAAAAATCAGATCAAAGTATTAGTACAAGAAAAAACAAAACAAAAACCCCCAAAACAAACAAACAAACAAGAAAAAAAACAATTTAAATATCGTTGATACTTTTGTTGCAAGCATTGGCTACATAAATTTAGAATGGAAATAATTTTGGTCCAATAAACAATATGATGTGAAAACACATTCAACCGACAAATCAAATTCTTATAAATATACAACTTGCATAAAAAATTGCAAAACTTAATATTGAAATAGCATCTTGTATATCTTGAAAACTCACCATTGCTCTTTACACAACAAGCTGTCTGTAGTATTTTCTAAAAAATGATTTCTGAAATACCAAATCGGTTCTGCCGCTAACCGTTATCAAAATACACGCGCAAGCCCTCTTTCATCTTCCCGCCAATTTCAAAGCTCATCATTTACACCATGAAGCACTTTGTGTTAAAAGCGCGCACGTTGTTGTGAAAACACTGAAGCCATTAAAACAATTAGAGGATGGTATTTGTGTGCTCATGATATGTAGATATTCTGTTTGTATAAAACACCTATGATGTCCCCCGACAACTTTTAACACAGGGATTAAGATAATCCGATAATTCAAAATATTTTTTTTGCGAGTAAGATAAACAATAAGTATACTTGCACACCAATTAATTGGATTATGTCTGGTTCTCTCAAAACCTAACGATTGATTGTAAAGATCTGGAAATAATGAAGAGAGAGCTCAAGTGTATATAATCTATTTATGTGTTTGAAATAACAACAAAAAATATACTAAAACTTTGAATCCCAATTCTAAGTATTTGATTTAAATTCTAACAGAAAAGTAAGTAATTGGGCTTGAATAATTATTAAAATATTCCATAGATGTTATGATATACATTTTTAAAAAAAATATGAAAGAAATCTTATCCAATAATCTTTGTGCCCATACTCAAGCTTCACATTGTTTTAATAATTTCACTTAAAATAAATAAAGTACAACTATAATAAGAAATCAGAATGTTGGATCGTGAAACATCTAAACATAACATGTATTATATTCTATGCACGTAAAGGGCAAATTGTGTCATTACTTCATGAAAACACGGAAAAGAGCATGCAGTAGGATTTATTAAAACCTTTAATTTAGTTAATTAAAAAATATATATCAAGAGTAAAAATAGAAAAGCATTTAAAATTAAAATTGGGTCATATGCTATAAATCACAAGATTTTATAAATAGCAGAGGCCAATATATAGATATTTTCTTAATTACATTATTTAGAACCCAATTTGGTTAATTTAAATAACAGATTTTTTTAATTCACCTTTGGGAGACTTTACTCTATTAATAATTTCTCTCAAATCTTGTACTTTGCATATCGATTTTTTTTTTTTAAATTGATAGCGGTTTCATTAAAATATGCGGGCACATCTGTTCAAGACAACTTAGAATAGAAAGGTTGATAGTCGATAATTTTTTATTCTGATCTTGTCGCAGAAAGGCCACGATTTGTCTTTGATTTTAATTTCACATATCATTTCTCTTTAACAAACTCTATCAACCTTGATTCAAATTGACCGAGAAATAGATTTATGGCTGTCAAATATATAATGATAGGTCGTTTACAAATTGAAAACTTTTAAATTACAGACTAAAGGGAAAATTAATTCACGAATCACATTTTACTTTTAGAATGAGGGTTTAGAATAGATGCAAAGTTCATTAGCATACTGTGTACTGTACGCATTAGCCTTACTATCAAACGTGCGCGCAAAGTAAATTCATTGATCATCAACGAATTTCCCGATGTTGACTGAAAGTCGATTTTTCTACATTTTCATTTTTATATCAACACTGCAGATTTATTGAATTAAGTATTAATAACAAGATAAACGCACCGAAAAATAAAGAACTGTCAACTGCATGTACGATCGACCAGTTTTATTAACAGGAAGTCTTGAGGATAAACACCAACGGTGGAAATTTTAATGGCTTTGGAAAATATGTATACACAGACAAATTCGGCAGATGTGTCTATGACGTCATAATACGACTCTACCGTTCTCGTAACAATGTGTTAACGTCATAATAATAACGCCATTTGGTAAAACAACGTAGAGATGGCCGCAAACAGTGAGATAACGACAGACTATATCATAATGGAGGGATCGCGGAGCTGGCTCTGTCAACTCAGAACTTACTTTGAGTGCTTTGTTGAAAATTCTAGTTTGGAAACTTTATTGGATATGGTAAGTTTGTATTGAATTGTTTCTACATAACCATGTCTTGAAGCATTTTTGATTTGACTAAAATATTTGTTGTACGAATGGTATGTGACTTTGTTGAGTGTGTGTTTACGTTCGTTTGACAGATTGCACTTCTTCAGACTTATGATTAAAGATAATGTGTTGCACCGTTGATTCTTTATGCATTGTTTTTGTTTGTGTTCATTTTCAGAGAGGTCCATATGTAGTAAAAGCAGAACTGATTCTTCAAATAGCAGAAAGAAAAGTAGTTCAACAAGACAGAGCGCTATTTACTTCAAACAGAAAGAAGGAAATCAAGAAATATTTTGGTAAGAAAAAGACAATGTATACTTGATACAAATATATCATTTTTTTTTTTGAGAGCGCAAACAAATAAGAAAGAAATAAAGAAATAATACAATGTATTTTTACAGTGGAGCTGAAGAAACTCTTGATTGCGGCTTACGTAGCAACCATCTCTGTGTCCAAAAACAAATTCACCAAAGAAGAGGCAGACACAGTGGATAAAATGTGGCTGAAGATGACAGAAAACCTGGCGGGAATGGGTATGGAATTATTCATATAGATAACAATTGTGTATAAAACGTAAGTCTTTTAATATTTGTCTTCTGATATTTACAGGACCTGCTTGTATAATCACTTGGAAATCGAAAGTAAACATTTAATGTGAATATTTCTAGACACTGCACCCAAGGTTGAGGAACTACTTCGTGATAGCAATCATGTAAAATATAATGTAAGTATACATGTTAAAGAACAGACAATTCTGGTGATTGATTGCTTAGTCCAATGATGGTTGTACTTACAATTTAATAATTGTGAATTATTTGAAGATAATAAGACTTAAGAAGAAGATTGAAAAGAAAACACGACCCAGATCTAGAGATTGCGGGGTTAAGCGAGACACCTTTGTCTTAAAGAAGAAGAAATCCCATCTCGTGCGCTTTGTACGCTTCTTGACCAAAAACATGCGTATACTGTAGTAAAAGTTCTGCCTTAATTTGTAATTGATTGTAATTTATTGTTCACGAAATATCTATAGATGCTTGTAAGTCAATTGTGTCCTTTTTGAATTATAATTAAAAAATGTAATACACGTATATAGATTTATGTTTTTATTTCACCGACGGAGGGCGGTATACCCCACCCCCTCTACTTCTGACAGTCTGTAAAATTATGTGACGTGCATGAAATACGACATATGGTGGGGAGGGATAAGGAATAGACTGTAGGAAATGGACGGAGAGTTCGTCTCTCAGCGATAGAATATCAGTAGCAAGAAGAAATGATCTGAAGGAAATAAAAAATACAGTTCTCCAATCTTTCTATATTATACATGCACATTCATTTACTTAAACAATCAGCAAAGCTAACTCTTATACATAACTTGCACTTGCAGTGACCGATTTAAAGAAAGGGTGAGGGAGATATCTACTTGTTAATAGTGGACTTTGCTTGCATCGTAGGTTTCCATATATCATAAATTTGTATTGGCTGCAATAGAGGGCTGAGCTATCAACTTTCTATTGGATGTGTTTTCTGAATTGAAAACATTTGAAAAACAAAAGAGGAAACCAATGGAATGGTTAAAAACAAATACAGCTTCCCTATTTAGAATTACATGAATGTAAATAAACTGAAAATTAAAATAGCAATTGGTCAAGTGAATTCATATATCAACGCCCTACATTTGCAAAAACTGAAAAACAAGAGGAAAAATAAAATCGTTATCATAAGTTATGATAATGAATTCGGATTTTGATCGGTAGATAAATTTAATAATCATGCATGTACATATTATTTTCTAAATTTGTAATTAGAGACTTGTCAATGGTTAAATATATTCAAATAAATTCTCATAAAACCCGGCGGGTCACTGTTAAAGGAGGCAGTTCTCTCGCGCTCGTCGCAGTGTTTTCACTCAAAGAATTTCTCTCGTCATGGCTCTGATGACATCGCATATTAGGGAAGAATCAGTTTTGACACAAAGTGAGGAAAATTGAATTTGTATTCCTGGTTTTCAGAATACGGATCCTAGTTCTGCACCTTGTGAAACAACACTTGCAAATATCCTCTCACCTTGTGACGCAAACCTTGCAAATATTCTCCCTTGCATTTAACTACAAAATAAGGTAAGAACTGAAATAGAAATTACAATATCATTTCATAAACTTTTTAAGAGGTTTCTGCAAATATCGGTACCATGCAATGCTTGTTTCCAAGACAGTTTCATTTATTGGGGTATTGATAAGGTTGCATAGATTGCATAGGATTACAAAAACAATGATAATAATTGAGAGAGAGAGAGAGAGAGAGAGAGAGAGAGAGAGAGAGAGAGAGAAATATTATTAAAAAATAATCTGACGTCAGACGTTTCTGTAATTTAACCTACTGACAAGAACTACCAATATGTACTCTGGAATATTCATAAGCACCAAGTCTTTGTACGTTCATGTACCATGCTAATTGCTATTGTCATTTAGGAATTTTAATTTGTCATTTACACGTGTAACGTCCAACAAACATGCAAATAAATGTTTGACATCTCATTGTTTTGTTGTGACCCCGTTTTGTATACCTATGAATATTAACCAGTTTGTACTAAGATGCCCATTATAAACAAGTTCTAAGATCGATACGTTTCTTTTGCAGGATGGGACACTTTGGAAATTTGGTCTTTCTCTTCTCTGTGATATCAGGTATGAAACACTTTATGATGTTTATGATATATGATATAAATAATAAATGATGGACAATATGCCGAATTTGTGTCGGACAATAGTTAGGACTAGACTATCAACCTTCCTCTTTTTTCTTTACAGGGGTAAGGACACTAGTTCCAGTGAACAAGCCCGGGAAATGTCCCGTACCCACCTACTATAACGCCGGGGGAGACTGTCACCAGGATTCTGAGTGCGCAGGCTCAATGAAGTGCTGCCCCCACACCCTGGCGGGCTTTGCGTGCATGGAGCCGGACTCGTCGACAGATGTCGCCAGCGGTCGCCCGGGAGATTGCCCCGTCATCATGGACTCCAAGACGGGAATTGGGTGCGAGAGAGACATGGACTGCATGGAGCCCCAGATTTGCTGTGATTATGGACAAGCATCGATATGTGTTTA
The DNA here is from genome assembly GCA_016163765.1 of Magallana hongkongensis. NCBI lineage: Eukaryota > Metazoa > Mollusca > Bivalvia > Ostreida > Ostreidae > Magallana > Magallana hongkongensis. Next base: position 10,812,978 of record WFKH01003881.1, on the reverse strand, counting down.
TCCCACCGTGGTAGATACCCTCCCAAAGTACAAGGAGCCGATTCTGAAGCCCGGATTGAATTTAGGACATCGGTTAGCGGCCACTAATCGTTGGTTGATTCAACAGTTGAAATCAAAGGCGAAGAAGATTCAAATAGAACCAAAAAATTCAAACAAACTTAACCCTCGAATCCAGAAGCTTTTGTCAAAAATATCTCCAAAGAAATCTGAGCA
>WFKH01003881.1:10793351-10810281 GCA_016163765.1 Magallana hongkongensis | reverse complement strand
CGAATCCAGAAGCTTTTGTCAAAAATATCTCCAAAGAAATCTGAGCAGCATAAGATCTTCCAGAAACTTACGAATTTTATCAACTGGTTTCTATCACAAAAGCCTAAACCTTTAGCCTTAGCACCAAATAAGATTAAAAAAGTAGAAACACCGAAGAGCACTTCGGCCAAACCTCGCGACATTACAACAGCACCAACGGTGTCTAAGCAACCTGGCGGTGTTCCTATTGTTCCTTCATCTAAAATTGCCAAGTCAAAAGTGACAAAGAAACAAGAAATATCTACTAAAGTTAACAACGACCCCAGTCCTATACTAATTCCAATGAATGTGCTTCCAGCAACATTAAGCACAGACCGTCCAACATCAGTTATTCCGGAGATTCCAGTTATAGACGTAACGGAGCCACCAATTTTACCTCCAGTAAGCGAACCTGAAGCTTTTCCGGAAATAAGTATGCTCTTTCCGGAACCGGAAATCCTTGTCCCCCAACCGGAACTGTCTACGTTACCCAGTACGACAGTACCAGATTTTAGTAGTTCGTCGACGTTAAACTTAATTAAGACCACCACTTCGTCCCCCGTGAGTCGACCTTCTACTGAAACCCCCCACTCAGAGAGCGACGTGGCTGACTCTAGTCTACCAGAGGGGCTCTCCCTGCCCGATTTCAAACCAATTTGGCATATTATTGATCCAATGTCCAAACAGAAAATACCACTAGGAAAACTTCCTATAGTTGACGCTATCTCCCCGGCAGAGAGAATGTACGAAAATGAGTACGGTCCACCAGTAGGACCCAGTGACGCTTCACAGACGTCGTTCGACAATCACTTTGTAAGCTACCTCCAAAAAACAATGGTACCCCCAGAGTCCAACAGTCTATACCCTCTGAACTCTCTGTTATACCCGGAAGTGGAGGTGTTCAAACCGGAAAAGCAAGGTTCATGTCCGGCGAACCTGATGTACCGCCGGTGTGAAACAAATTGCACAACCGACAATGATTGTCCAGGGGTGGACAAATGCTGTGACATGGGGTGTGGGAATGTGTGTGTGACCCCTAAAGAGAAGAAAATCTATTAATGAGTTCTCAAGGACTAGATAGTGTTCTAGAAAAACGTGTCTCATAATTATTTAGCGGAACATGACGCTTCTCTTGTTTATTAAGCCTCAGGTGTGTAAAAATCTCAGAAACAGCCATTGCTGTTACAAGGAGAAAAAAGGACAATTCATTAAAGAATTGATAATCATAGAAGATGACTATAAACACTGTTTCAGTGCCAGTGATCAGGGCAGCTTTGCATGCTCACAAATCAAAATATCACCCAAGAATTCCATTGTATATATCCTCCATGTTATTTATTTGTTGTTTTCATGTTGATCCAAAATAAATCACTCTATTCTTAAATTTCTTGCTCGTTCTTTAATGAGGCAACTTCGTGTTTTATTTCACTGCCGTAATTATACTATGTAAATTACGCGCACGACTGTTCCTTCACTGTGTCAGTGTTTGATTGACAGAGGTCGATATATGGAATTAACATGACAATATTTTTCGAGTACATATCATTAATATTTATTTGACAGGACTTCTTGATTTAGCCAACTTATAAATTCAATAATCTGTCAAATATTCTGTTGTGGATCTTCAATGCCTCTCTAGTCTCTAGGCATATTCCATTAGACACAACTCGATGAATTTGTCTGTGTGTATGTAGGTAGGGGGTGGGGGTAGGTGAACGGCGTTAGAGCTAAATATATACATGACATTTGCATCACTTTAAATTGCAAATCATTGAAATTCCAGTAAAATAATGTAACAGTTAGTTTTGTTACTCATTAATCTTGTTTCTTGTAGTAATTGATTTAAAAGCATAGTCATTATTTAATCTTACTACTTTTATTTTGTTTATTTTAAAATTTGAATTGGTGAATGAACGCACGCGTGCTTTATCTATGCAAAAATCCATAACTACAATGTCATAGAGTTTGACAAATCTCTTTTCATTTTAATTAATTCTAAAATCATTCAGTTTTAACCTGATCAAAGACTTTTGAGAGTTACTTAGTTCATTTACAACCCAGCCAAAAATTAATGAATTGTAATCAAAGACATTCCTCTCCATATCAAGAAAAATGATCAGGTTCGAATCAGGAAATGATTTTTCTGTGTACATGTTGCGGCGGAGCCCCCATGTGGTCGTGTTGTAGTAATTCAACAAAATGAAGTGGGACTTTGTGTCAACTAAATGTTACGGTATCTGACAATATCGTCGATCGTGTAGTTATCAAAGTGAAATGAGGCTGTGTGTTAACTAAATGTTGTGGTAGTTGATCATATCGTAGTAGTTGTAGAACACAGAAGTGAGAATGTGTGTCAAATACTTGTTGAGGTAGTTGTAAATAGATTACAAAGGTAAAAAGTGATGGTAAGATGTGTATAATCCAACAGACGAAGCATCAGATAATTTTTTTCCGGTATGCCCCGTTTAAAATTAAATCAGTAACATCGACTTCATCTCCATGCTGTTCATTGACGAGTTTTCGTTATCATTCATCTGTTTTTACGGAATTCTCTCTGAACAGAAACTATTGCTCTTGACACACTGTTAAACTTTTCCAGTGCACTGATACTAATAATGTGTCTTAAAATACTGATATAAACATTTATTACCTAGAGATGCTCAAGTTAAATTACAGTACATGGGTAGTTGATTTTAGGGAGTAAGTTTTGAATCAGCTGCGAAGAGAACCAAAGTCAGTCCTGGAGGAAAACAATCAAGTTCAAAGCCATGTGGTAAAAATAGCCATTGATTGATTCATTGATTGAATGAACTTGTTCTTATTCTGACTCTCTTCTGATATCTATATATTATCTACAATCAACAATGACGGTTCTCTTTTACAATAGCTTTTGACGGCGATCTTTATGAACAGGTGAAAGGGTCGTAGATATCCCAAAAGTCAACGTTTTGAAGTTACAATCAATTATTCACTTCATGGATCAAACACCAAATAGTAAAATAACCTTAATAAACATATTATTTACTATTTTATTAAACCCACACTAGCGCTTCTTCTTGACATTAAAATATAAATCCCACGCTTTCCTATTTCGAATTTTACGAGTTATTAAGTGAGTACACAGCATCATCACAGCACCGTACTTCAAAGCTTCGTACACTACGTACTTCCTCTCCACACTGCAAAGACAAACATAGATTTTATACTTATTTGAATAACCAGTAATAATTATTTGAAATAATTATAACATATGGCATCATTTACAAAGGGCAAATGCTCGCTGTCTATCTGTTAGTTCATGTAGGTGATATTTATTAACCTGCTTTGTAAATCAATTGACATAATTCTACATGCCAAAATATGATCATTTATTTATGACGAATTAACGAATAAGGAAGAGAGACAGACGATAAATAAATTATACAATATACATGCACATTCTAAATTAGTAGAAAATTCAGACATAGTTAAATAATCCTGATCCAATCCCCAACTAGAGCCATGCACTGGATAAGATTATGTCCTCAAGACAATCCCTAGACCCTCAGCCTAATTGAATATTACTACATGTGTTGATACATTGTAAGATACACCATTAGATATGGTAACTTTTGAATTCATTTTTTGAGCTGCATATCAAATGCAAAAGGATAAAACAGTACATTATATATTATTCCACTCAGATGTTCAAAGAAAGATAACTCGATCATCCGCAGCATAGCAGTTTCATCTTTGAAAAATCAAATAAAATCAGGAGTACAGGCATTACAGAAAGAGAGAATGCTTGACAACAAATAGCTTTTTATGTTTTCTGTTTAAAATGCTCATAATCAATGTACATACGTTGTCAGTTTGTCAACATCCAAATCCACACTGTTCCAGTTGGCTCTGATTCCATCCAAATGTTCATTTCTTACAATTCCAACCACCACTGGTGTTTTATCTGAAATAAAAATAAGCAAAGACAATTTTTATTAACAAATTTATTACATGCATTTATAAAAGGCTAATTGCTAGATGTATAATGTGTATAGTTTCAATGAATGGCTCACCAGAGAAAAAAGCTTAATCCCACTGAAATTTTCATACTAAATGGAATATATGAATAACATGTTCAATTCCCCAAATATTTCTCAGTGGCTACCATATACTAAAGTTCTCTAGGGTAAAGCACAATCTGTTTGTGCTCAAAAGGAGTTAAGAGGTTTAAAACCAATATCTGTATCGTGCAGATTATCATAAAATGACATGTTTCTATAACCCTCTGTGATTGGTCAGTGAGTTACCTGTTGGGGTGGGTTCCGCTGCCTTCTTCAGTGAGTAAGCTAGATATCTATCCCTGTCATTGATCAGTACTCTCTTGAACGCTGGTGAGGAGTCAAACTCCCTCTCCATGGCCTGCTCTCTGTGTTCTTTATCCAATTCTAGTTCATGCTCTTCTGTTGGACTGTAGGTATAGATAAGGCAAAAAAAGCGATCAAAAATAGATGCGCATTGGTAAATTTTATTTCCATAGTTTTAAGTTTAAAATATGAAAATAGAGTTATTCCCCTTTGGAAACCTTGCAATATATATCAAATACATGCCTGCCACATTACATTTAATAAATTTTGGCCTGGGAATCAAAAGATTAATTCTTTTTTGGCCAAATATCAACAAAATAAAACCCAGACTAAGTAAATTCTTTATCTTCTCTAAGCAATGAGAAAAATCTGCATTTACATGTATACTACACATTATGACAACTAAATAAAAACACATTCTTTTACAATGAAATGATGAAAACAACAATGCCTACTCTTTTAGGTCTTTCTTCTGTCTCTGGTACAATCTCCTGGCATATGTGAATTTCTCCCTGAGGCTGGGAACTCCCCAGGTTCTGTAGATGACAGCTTCATGTGGTAAATCAGCAAGGTGAAGTCTGCAGTCGGGAATCTTCTTCCTCTGTTAATTAACATATCATCAATTTCATAAGTATTATGTGTTAAAAACACTTCCTGTATTTTAATATACATGTACCAGGTATTTGAGAATTAGAAAAGATTAACATTAACAATCAAATAAAAATGTACAAATACATGTAAAAAATTGACAGTTATATTTTTTTTTCAATTTTATTTTTATACAATGTATATATAGAAGCATGATTTTACAGGCTATTCTAGATGAAAATTCTGCATGTATTTTAAATAGTGCTCAACATTTGGATAGATCAGACATCCTAAAATAAAATTACAGAAAAAAATAATAATACCTGAATTTTGTTTTATATTTCCTGATACTGTCTAGGGTATCAGGAAACCTCACCTCATTAAAAGCTTGTCTAAAGTCTGCATCAGAAGCTAGTCCTGTCTGCTTGGACTGTAGAACTATCTGTTTATAGAGCATAGCTGCTACAAGTCCATCCTATGAAAATAAACATTACTTGAAAACTTTATAAAGAATTCAAGCAAGTAATTTCTCTTTTTTCAAATTTCCATGCAGTTAAACTTTTCACTTGCAAATAGGCAGCACTAGGATTTTTTTTGCTGCCAATGTTCTTTTCTTAAATACCTATGGTACTGATACTCTAAAATTTATTGAATTTCATCGGTCATATTTTTAACAAAACAGTAAAACAAAGATTCTATCATTTTATAATGTAGTTATAAAACATAATTAGCATTTCAAACATGAGCTTTTATTATATTAACCCATTCACATTTGGGACTTTTACCCATTTTCAGGGGAAAATAATTTTACAAAATCACTTAATGCATAAAAAATTAAAAATGAAAGCTTACAAAATACATAAGTATTACATAAAATATGTTTGTATATATGCCAAGATTCTGTGCATCATATTTATTTTGATCATTAATGTATTAGACTTGAAATCTGTCAACTTCACACTATGCCATTCTGTAAACCAACTTTTATTCACAGCGATTTTATTTCACGATGTACTGATTCGCAACCACTAATTTTCGTGACAAAAGACTTATTCACAAACTTGTTGTTATAACAACCCTATGTCAAAAACTGGTTCACGGCGAGAAATATTCACGATGACCAGGCTCTTGCAAGCCTCATGAAAATTTTTCCTGCGCGAATAACAGTTGATTTACAGTATTTAAGTAGAAATGGCTTATCAGTCAAATTTGACCGGTACAAATGTGAAAGGGTTAATGACTTGTGAGCAAAAAAAGGCTATGAAAATGTATGCAGTGTAACAAAATAGCTTACACCAAAGACTGTCATACAGAACACCCACAGGTTCACAGACAACGGAGAAAGTTCAAGTTTCTTTAAGGCGTCTTCTTCTATAAGTTTGATTTCATCTAATTTAGAAGAACTGCATTGCAAAGAAACTACACTTGGACGCAGTTGTTGTATAATCTAAATGAGAGTGGAAAAAAATGATCACATAACGTCTGCATTACATGTGCTTATGCAATAGCTACATAATTATATGTGTAATTAAGATTACTGCAAAGAGAATATAAATCAAACAGTTTTCGTAATATCATAATTAGTTTAAATTTACACCATGACAATATTGGACATTTTGATGGAGATTACAATTATTTAAATGTAACATGAAAAGGAAGAAATGTGTGTCTTGGACAAATACAGTGTACCAGTATTGCATGGAACAATTTGCTTTCTCATTTCATACTCGGGACAAAAATGACATGATTAAGTTGAGTTGACAAAGCTATAATCATTCACCTTGGATACATTTTGAAGACATTTTCTGCAGAATCCATTGGTTCCCAATAAATACACCTTACTCCCCCACTCTGTTGTCAATACTTCACAGTTCTTTGGTAAAGGTTCTTGTTCGATTGCCTGAGGAACATTCTGGTCAGCTGTCTAAAAAAAGAAATAAGCTTAATACCAATTTGGCTCTTATTCTACTTGAACTCATTAAAATCACCTAGACACGATTTGAAATAAAAATTTCATTTTTTATTTCTTATGTTTAAAATGATTATCTTGTGTATTTTGAATGATTGATTAAAATTTGAATGTTAGAAGTCAAGTTATAAGCAAGATACAGAGGTAAGAAATCATTGTTATATAATCAAAACTCGAGTCTTAATATATTTGTTTACAAATAATATAATAAAAGTAAAGAAATCACAATTTCTTTGACAAAATGACTCGATGCAAACAAGACAAACTGATAAATAATATCATAATATAAGTCCATAACTTTGTGGCTAAAGTGGCATATAGCATTTAAATTATGCACTTTGTTGTGACTGAAATGGCTGTGGTTAAAGCACCATACATTAGGAAACCTTATAAAACTAGGCTTTTTAGGTTGTGGGTTTGTTACCACCTAAATTTAAGGCAATATTTTTTTCTAATCGTTTGTTAAAATTTTCATATCTGAATATAGTTAAAGAATGTCCTTTTGCAAACTTGTATTGTAATATTATCAAATAGATTTAATCGGAAATAAATAGATTTGAAGTTGTATTTTATGAATAAACCAAATGGGCATTTGCGCTATCTAATTCACCCATCTTCTCTGAAAATTTTGAGCTCAAATCGTGTATAAGTCAGAGTTCATAGTTCTTTGTATAGTTCTTTAGTATACGGCAGATTGTAATGGTTTCCACTTGTTTTTTATTACTCATTTCCATGCAGGTCTTTACTAAGATACATATATGGCAAGAATACAGTACAGTTTCCCAGTGCGGCAATTCTGTAACCCAGTTACAAACGAAACCAGACTAATATAATAATTGCCCTTCCTAATTTAAACTTCAACCATGCTTGAAATTCTGTATATACTAACTACAAATTTGATGGGCAGCGTGAGCCCTGCTTGTAGTATAATTAGGCAAGAAATTATTGTAACAATAGTGACCAAAAAAGAACCCAAAATACAGCTTTAAGTGCAGTCATTCTTTCTCAGATTTGACAAAGCCATAGTCCATATCATGATATGCATACTCTAAATGACACTAACATTCTATCTTAGTAGTATATCTCAGTGTTGATGAAAAAGGAATCCCTTTTTTGAATAAATACTGTTTAAATTTATATTCAAGGTTCAAGCCGATTACAGCATGGCATTTTATATGTACTCGCTTTCTTCCTTCTCTGTTTGTGTTCTATACTGGTTTACAGAACTTGAAATTGGTTTAAATATCTGTTACCCTCGTAAACCTTGTAACCCTGTTTCAGAACAGAGTTTTATACAGAAACAAGGGTCTGTTACCCTCGTAACCCTGTTTCAGAACATAGCTTAGTTTTTCTTAAACGATTCACCTTAACTAAGATATACCTGGCCCTACTTTGACCCTACATAAGGATCATAATTTTTCGTTCTTAGTCAGTTAGTGTAACCGGGTTACAGAATTGCCGTTCTGGGAAAATGTACTGGATTTGAGACATATCTACTAAGACATGTAGAGTTCAAAACATAATTTGGGGCTCTCTTCCACAGACTTCACATTAAGCTAGTATTATAAGAGGATTGTTACTCTGAACTATGGAAATATATGAAGTGTTGTTGTATGATGGTTTGTGTTTAAAATATAGTTAATTATCATTTATGTGCAATTTATGATTAAAGACCCCAGATTTTCATTTAGTGATATTCGATTAGTGTCAACTTATGGATCCTTAATTTCACAGTATATACGTAACTAAATAGTTCAAAAGGTATTCGTAAAGTATATTAATGAAGATGGGGAGAGTGCACATCATGCACATGTCCTACCGGCATAACTCGAATTCACTCTGTCGTTATGCAGTAAATATCATAAATCAAAGTGAAAAAGTGAACTGAAAACACAACTTTGGTTAATAAAACACAGAATGATTGCATATATACCTTGGAATTTCTGAAAAACATCTAAATATATAATTTTGACGCTTTTCAGTAGGTAACCACTAACCGTAACCTTTGCATGTATGTTTTTGTTCGGAATACTAATAATGTCGAGCCCGACAATTTAAATTACATGTATAGTGTTGAAGTAAGTCCACCAACACTACACTTGTAACTGACATGGAAATCATTTTTGTTATATATCTGAATTTATTCACTTGTATTAGGATATGCCGTCACTTTAATTAAATAAGCAACACCTCGATTTCTTACCATGACACTGTGTGCACTTTATGTAAAAGTGAATATTCAACGAGCAATATTTTTTTTTTTTTTCATAAATTCAACTGAATTTCAGTGTTCTAAAAAAATTCAGTAAGTCTTATGTTGTAACGAGTGTCATTTCAGGATTTAGTTTAAAAAAGAGACAGAGAGAGAGAGAGAGAGAGAGAGAGAGAGAGAGAGAGAGAGAGAGAGTTTTAGTTTTATGATATACTAGATTATTTTACTTTATTTTAGCCCCAGTGAAAGTCTCAGTGAAATGGCTCGTAGCTCAATCCAAGGGTGATTAAACATTGTTTCCATGTTTGCACAAAATACTTGTAAGTAATGAGTAATCAGTGAACATTTAAAGTACAATTTAAAGTTTTTACCTATCATCACATTTCTTGCTAATACCATCACGGCACTTGTTATCAATTAAATCATTGAGACTTGAAGTGCAACTGGTCATAACTATTAGTGGTTTATATGTATTTTTTCTGCAAAGCTCACTATAACTAACTTCATACTCAGAGAAATCATATTCAATTATTGTTTAATTGAAGTATCAGATGTTTACGCTGAATAAATCCAAATGAATTTATTTAAATTCCTTTTTATTTCAAAGGAGTTAATAACATCATTAGGAAATTTAAGTATGATGGTGGACCGTATACGTAATTCTATGTTGCCATGCAATGATGCAATATATCATCATTCAGTGGGATATGGCTCAAATTGTTGTCGACCAATCAGATTCTAGATTCAACAGCTTATTTACATATCAGCTAGTAAAAATTTTAACATAAGAAATATTTTGTAAATATGATAATTAAATGAAGATAAAATCCATATGTCCGATGATTTAAACCAGAGGCAGAAATATGGAGCTATTCGGATAACTTGACACTGATGTTATTTTAAAATTTGTATTCATTTTTTTCATCACCAAAAATCCCTAAAAGTATAATAACTTTGAAATAATTCAAGGCTACATTTTTGTAATATCTTTCAACAATGAAATAAGATTTTCTTAATCATTCATTGGATAAAATGTCAATGCAACTTCCTCCATGGAACTTCCGTTGTATAAACCAATATCGACAAAATCCTTATCAGAGTTATACGGAAGTATATACACATGGCGGATTCCTGAAAACGCTTTCCGAATAATTCTAAACATTAAAAAAAACCCCAGACCCTGGTACATGTATTTCCGTATATTAAACCCTCTGACCACACAACACAAATATCACATATGAATCTCGGATGATATGACAGTTGTAAATGTCTCTATATTGGGGGCTTTCCTTGTCTAAGCTCTACCATTTCCTTCTTGAAGTATCCACTTTATATTGCTACTTGTAACAGATCAAACAAGCAAGTGCAAATCAATCATTGGGTATCGCCGGATACCGATATTCCATACAGGTCTAGGAGGTCGTGGGACATCCCCTCTTTTTTTTACCGTTCTTCAAAAATGCTATTATCAACAATATGATATTTTCTGGTTTTTCCAATTAGTCAGTAAGTTCCGAGGGTCCTCGTACATGTAGATTTGCCCCATAAGAAATTTTTCTTTGACACCATTAAATTTTGTGTGTTAAACGGTGTAAATTGATTAATAATTGTACTACATGGCGTTGATAAATATGACTTATTTAAAGACATTTATCTGAAATTGAGAAACTTCTAGTAATACATGTAGATGTATCATTAAAAGATTAAAGTTGGAAATTCCAAGATTAAAAATGAAATTCCAACTTTAAAGTTGGAAATTCCGGTTTTTACGTAAAAGTTAAATTGCCATTAGGCCCAATATGATATGATATTTATGATATGTTGCCTCTAGGATGAGTTTTTCCTTGCAATTTTAAATAGATAAAATGTGTTAGTCGTGGCAGGAGTTTTTTGGGTTTTTTTTTTTTGGGGGGGGGGGGGGGGTTGCTACTAATACTGAAACAACAGCAGAAAACATTTGTTTCTATTGTCATATTCCATACATATTAAAAACTCAATTTTTCCAACGATTACAGAAGACAGAATACCCCAAATTCTATGAAATACACTAGAATCACAAGGCACTTTATCCCTTGAAACTGAATGAGCCAATATCCATCTTCCAACGATGAAATAAGATCTTCGTAATTCTTTGGATAAAATATCGGTGCAATTTGCTCCTTAGGACTTCGTTTTTATAAATCAACATTGAACTTCAAAAAAATCCCTTATCGCCGTTATATGGAATTATATAGTGTCCTAAAACGCCTCACCGAATAATAAAGCATTTTATGTGTCCCTATGTATTTCCACATTACCTACATACTAAGTAACTGATAAATCTCTGATGGTATCAGAGGTGTTAATGTCTCTATATTAGGGACCCCGCTAAATTAATCACTGCTATTTCCATTTTAAAGCAGGACCTTATATTGCTGCTTGTAATTGGTCAAACAAACCAACGCAAATCAAATATTTGATATACATGTAGTTAGGCACCGATATTTTATACAGGTCCAAGAGTTCAACAGACGTCCCCTCTTTTTTACCGTACAGAATGTAATTATTAAAATTGTTTAATGTTGTGTATACTAGGTTTCAGTAAACATATTTAAGGAATAAGGAATCATTCTTTTTGTATTATGAGGTGATAATTTCGGTCGGGGCGTGGTCAAATCCAATAAAGCCCGAAGGGCTTTATGATAGATTTGACCACGCTCCGACCGAAATTATCACCTCATAATATTGAATGATTCCTTATTACTTATATTTACATTATTTCCAATTTGTACACTTTAAAACAACATTATTTAAAACCACTATTTTTTCGTAGCACATGCTATATATGTATTACTGCGCGGCGCAGCCAATACCGTCTCTCGGTTTTGCAATAAGACACGCCCATTTTGTGTCACTCATGTTTTATGAAGTTATTGGTTTTTATGGTTCAAAATTGATTCGTAATGTTATCACAGACAAAGACAGTTGAAAAAAAAAAAAAAATATATATATATATATATATATATATATATATACACACACACAGTTCAAACCATCAAAGATATTAATGCTTGAATAACTACTATCAAGTCTTTGTGTTTTTTGGACCCACCAAAATAGTTATGTTATCTTTGACAATGTAAAATAATAAAACTTGTAATTTTCATAACTTTCTAAACTTTACTAATACAAACGTGTACAAAACTGAAAAAAAAAATCTGTAAAACTTGATGAATTACGTCGGAAACTACAGCTATAATGTTTAAAATTATATGGATTTAAGTAAGTTTTTTTTTAACAAACTCTTTAATTGATGAAGTTTCTAAACCCAGTAAAGAGGTGAGTTACAACGTACTGAAGAAAATTCAAAGTTACGATGCAATTAAACAATAGTTAGAAATAAAAGGTTTATTAACAGCTTGTTAGAAATTTAAAAACTGTTTATTTCTACCAATGTCATAAAATGCATTGTGTTTTACATAAAAGAGATCCTGCTACTCTTGAAAACATTACTAGTATTTTATGACGCCTGTGCTCTCAGCAGTCCAATCTTGTTCAGAAGAGAGATTGTAAATTAAAAGTCTTACTAGTTTGCTAAAACAAAATTTGTATTTAAACGTACTACTCATAAATCTGTCATTTATGACATTGAACTAGGAGCAATATATATTGTGAAAAATCAAACCAAATCAACCGATTGCCACTGAAGGTATGTATTCTGACATATTATCAATTTAATTCTAAATTTGACCGGATACTATTCGACAATACAACTTTTCTCTTAATTGATATTTTTTTTTTTAAATTTAAAAGATATAGTTGATATTTCTAATGCACTGAAGTAGGATAAAAGAAGGTTTTGTAATCCGAAGTTGTTTGCACCGATTGATTTTTATTAAATCAACTTGGTTGGAAAATCTATTGTGAACCGATTGAGCAATGTCAATGATCGCATGAATTTTAGAAACGAGTGTTTTTGTAGAAACCGATGGAAACGATGTTACGTTGTTACTTTCTTGGATTTACTATCATTTATCTACTGTGTTGGATGTAGTGCCGCTGTGGTCTTCAAAAAGAAGCAGACGTTATGCACTCTGTATGAACGACACACGTGTTCGATGTGCATGCGAAGTAAGGCAGCACTTTCTGTGCAAAATGATACGGATACCTTGGAAATTCTTTCAAAGAATAAATATATTTTGTGTTTTATTGATTGTAGTTTCCTTTATTCTTTTTTACAAACATTTTACTACAATGTGTAGTTCATGCATTTAGAAGTCCGTGCAACCTGAATGCCTCGATCGGAAAGCAACCGACCGTAACTTTCTCGACCGGTATATATACCCCAGTGGCAGTAGAGGAGCGATGGAAACTAATATGGCGACCAAAATGCTTTTATGAATTCATGTCAGCTTTAAAGAAGTGACCTGAATTGCTACCTGTAAATGGTAAATCATACAACTTAATTTTTTGCACTGGATGGATAAAAAACAGAACTCAAGTGAAATTCACCTTAAAGATTATAATGAATACACATGCAAAAAGGAAGGAAAGCTCATAAAATTTGTTGACATTCAACAACATATCAAAGAACTGGAAAAGGAATGTGCCTCTTACAAAACTCTGATATTTGTTGTTACATCCTGTATCCTCCTCTTCTTCTTCATTCTGACGACTGGATTGGTTTACAGGTACAGGTGGAGATTGCGATATTTCTACTACATGACAAAAAGTCGATATCACGGATATAAGTCTGTACGCGGCGAGGACGAGCAAACGGATTTTAAATATGACGCATTTCCACTTCAGATCGAAGTTTTACAATTAATTGGGTATACCTCCTCTGACACGTGCTTTAAGATGGAGTATTAAAAAACCTTGCTACATTTTCTAGAATGTGGTCTGTGCATTTTGAACTTCTTGCGTGTCTTGTTTTTGATAAAAGAAATATAGAAACTACTATCTAAAGTAAGAGTGTTGATGATGATTAGTGTAATCAACTATACTCTATTTCCATTAGTTTAATCAACTTTACAACTATATCAGTTTAATCAACTATACAACTATGTCATTTAGTTTAATCAAGTATACTCTATGTCAAATAATTTAATCAACTATACTTTATGTCAATGTAAGTAGTTTTCTGTCTCAAATCTGCACGCCTCAGTGAACAAATAACGAACATCTGCTCAGTTCTGCATTATAATAAGAAACTACGTTAAATAACGGTGACAAAAAATATTGTGACCAATTCGTAAAATAAGATTTGACCCCCAAACGAAGATGAAATAGATAAACGGGACTATTCTGTGCATCCTGCTAGAAGTTTATTGAGAATATAAACATACTAATGCCAAACATTGTCCTTTTCTTCATAGGCAACTGGTATGAAAAGCCATATAAACATTTCCTGGTCGTCAAGATATTTGTTTCTTATTTGAAGCACGGATTTTAAAAAGACATGTGTCGATTTTGATATCATCGTATGAAACTGTATTTCGGTAAGATTTGTTGGCGATATTAAGTAATCTATTTATGTTAAATATAACTTTGAGAACTGAATTATTGCTGTGTATTTTCCTGTATTCCTGTAAGCTCAAGTAAGGCATCTTATTATAAATACTCGCCTTAAACCTAAGGGTTTTAGAGAAACGTATACACGCTAGTTAATCGTCATTTATCTTCAAACCATGAATAATATTGTAAAACTATTGATTAAACCTGGATATAATAGTTGAATTTTTATTTAAGTAGCATATATTGGATAGTTTAAAAAAGTCTTCTGAATCCTTTGTTCACGGTTAAACAAATATACTTGACTTTTATTACACAATGACTGGGTTTTTTTTTGGCACGACACCAGCGGTGGTTTGGCAAAAGTAATAGTTTGTTCAATATCTAACGTAGTCTATTGATTTTATGTGTCACAATTTGTGTTTAAAGGCCTGGAAATTCCCTCGTTTATTAAGTGAACTTTGAATAAATAAAGAGACAGAACCGTGAAAATAACTTTATTTACATTGTGAAGAAAAAATATAGCTACTGCATACAACACTCTCTACACGCACACTCTCAAATGCTAAACACACGCAATTCACACACACAAGTAACTGAAAAATCAGACAACACACACACACAAACAATATTAACAAAAATAAACTAACCCCCTAAATATCCCTCAACATATATATTAACAGAATAAATAACCCGACTTTGGCTGATGACACTTATTAATACTTAGTCCGAACAATGTATTGCTTTTGGTACGCTGTGTTCTAAATTATATGAATAATTTCACACGCAACTAGTACGTGCATATTAGGAACCACCACTGGCGAGAAGGAAACGTCGTACATGTACATGTATAAAGCATATTCAGGTACACTTGCGTGGACACACTGTCATATAGTATGGATGTTACCACGGTTGTTACTGGACCATATCACCAGCGTCACCATGTGCCTGTGCGTCCATGTGCGTCACTTTTCCCGCGTTGACTATGGGTCGTCTCTAGTCGTTCTGCACCCACGGATAATACAGCCATATGAATCGTCGACCACACCCACAGCTAGTCAACTAAAAGTAATTGCCGGGTCCTCAGTGAAAATTACAACACTACATTGTTCAAATAACACATTGTATTCAACCGTCGGGCTACCATAATTTATATTTTTATGCAAACAAACGAAAATATCATAAAACACTTAACAAAAGACAAAAAATGTATATTCTAAAGTATGCATATTCTAAACATAATGAAAAAATACTTTTCACTTACTGCTGTTGTTTCTCAACACGGTTTATTGTACAGGAATACCACACAGGAATTCTTTCCAAACACTCCACACAGGATTTCATCTCACACAGACAGAAATAGACATAGGCCACACAGGCCCTAAGACATTTTGACGAACACCACGAAAGTTCTTACTGAAGGACACACCTTCTCTCATCAACGACCTGGCCAGAACTAACACGTGTACGAAACCGGTCCAGCAGTCAGTGACTAGCTGACCGTAGCACTCTATGGAGCGCCATTACTCACAATAATGAATAAAAACTAATAACACTTTAATTCAACATATATACAAAATTGTGACATTATGTTAAAGGTGTGTTGTCGGCCGAAACTTATCCAATTTATAAATATTGACAAAACTTCACTTTTGTATTTCTAGCTCAACCCAAAAATAAATATCAGTTTCCAGTATTATGCAGGATACAGAACTTATTACTTTCCTTTATGTAAACAATGCTTGTCTTTCATGTTTACATTTATTTAGATAATTAGGCTTGTAAAAGTCTTGTTTCAAGTTAATTTAATGTGTTAGTTTGTACTAAACACTTATAAACAGTCTTTTATGTTTAATTTGATAATTTTGAACTCACATCGTGAATATTTCTTTTCTGTTTTTTTTTTAATTTCTCTAAATTAGTATATGAACGTAGATAGATAAAGTTAATGCATTTTAGAAAAAAATCTAATTTTTAGTTCAATTGTGTTTTTAAGAAAATTATATGAATGCACGAATGTAGAAGGGTAAGGGGAAAGGAAACTGTCTAGACCTCTGTAATGTTTACAAATAAACAAAGTCAACCTTTTCTACTGTCTTATGTTGGTTAAAAGAGTTAACCACATGCATACCATAGCGAAAAAAGCTCCCTCCCCCTCCAATAAAAAAATCCAAGTCGTCCTATTTGTTTGCTCTCTGGATTAGTTTATCTTCCTTTTTTAGATACATATATTGAAAATATCTTCCTTTGGAGATTGTATATGTAACGGACCTGAGTGCTTGCTATTGCACAAGTATATATACGTGA
>WFKH01003881.1:10769392-10786126 GCA_016163765.1 Magallana hongkongensis | reverse complement strand
TGCTCAGATTTCTTTGGAGATATTTTTGACAAAAGCTTCTGGATTCGCGGGTTAAGTTTGTTTGAATTTTTTGGTTCTATTTGAATCTTCTTCGCCTTTGATTTCAACTGTTGAATCAACCAACGATTAGTGGCCGCTAACCGATGTCCTAAGTTCAATCCGGGCTTCAGAATCGGCTCCTTGTACTTTGGGAGGGTATCTACCACGGTGGGATAAACACATATCGACGCTTGTCCATAATCACAGCAAATCTGGGGCTCCATGCAGTCCATGTCTCTCTCGCACCCAATTCCCGTCTTGGAGTCCATGATGACGGGGCAATCTCCCGGGCGACCGCTGGCGACATCTGTCGACGAGTCCGGCTCCATGCACGCAAAGCCCGCCAGGGTGTGGGGGCAGCACTTCATTGAGCCTGCGCACTCAGAATCCTGGTGACAGTCTCCCCCGGCGTTATAGTAGGTGGGTACGGGGCATTTCCCGGGCTTGTTCACTGGAACTAGTGTCCTTACCCCTGTAAAGAAAAAAGAGGAAGGTTGATAGTCTAGTCCTAACTATTGTCCAACACAAATTCGGCATATTGTCCATCATTTATTATTTATATATCGTATATCATAAACATCATAAAGTGTTTCATACCTGATATCACAGAGAAGAGAAAGACCAAATTTCCAAAGTGTCCCATCCTGCAAAAGAAACGTATCGATCTTAGAACTTGTTTATAATGGGCATCTTAGTACAAACTGGTTAATATTCATAGGTATACAAAACGGGGTCACAACAAAACAATGAGATGTCAAACATTTATTTGCATGTTTGTTGGACGTTACACGTGTAAATGACAAATTAAAATTCCTAAATGACAATAGCAATTAGCATGGTACATGAACGTACAAAGACTTGGTGCTTATGAATATTCCAGAGTACATATTGGTAGTTCTTGTCAGTAGGTTAAATTACAGAAACGTCTGACGTCAGATTATTTTTTAATAATATTTCTCTCTCTCTCTCTCTCTCTCTCTCTCTCTCTCTCTCTCTCTCTCAATTATTATCATTGTTTTTGTAATCCTATGCAATCTATGCAACCTTATCAATACCCCAATAAATGAAACTGTCTTGGAAACAAGCATTGCATGGTACCGATATTTGCAGAAACCTCTTAAAAAGTTTATGAAATGATATTGTAATTCCTATTTCAGTTCTTACCTTATTTTGTAGTTAAATGCAAGGGAGAATATTTGCAAGGTTTGCGTCACAAGGTAAGAGGATATTTGCAAGTGTTGTTTCACAAGATGCAGAACTAGGATCCGTATTCTGAAAACCAGGAATACAAATTCAATTTTCCTCACTTTGTGTCAAAACTGATTCTTCCCTAATATGCGATGTCATCAGAGCCATGACGAGAGAAATTCTTTGAGTGAAAACACTGCGACGAGCGCGAGAGAACTGCCTCCTTTAACAGTGACCCGCCGGGTTTTATGAGAATTTATTTGAATATATTTAACCATTGACAAGTCTCTAATTACAAATTTAGAAAATAATATGTACATGCATGATTATTAAATTTATCTACCGATCAAAATCCGAATTCATTATCATAACTTATGATAACGATTTTCTTTTTCCTCTTGTTTTTCAGTTTTTGCAAATGTAGGGCGTTGATATATGAATTCACTTGACCAATTGCTATTTTAATTTTCAGTTTATTTACATTCATGTAATTCTAAATAGGGAAGCTGTATTTGTTTTTAACCATTCCATTGGTTTCCTCTTTTGTTTTTCAAATGTTTTCAATTCAGAAAACACATCCAATAGAAAGTTGATAGCTCAGCCCTCTATTGCAGCCAATACAAATTTATGGTATATGGAAACCTACGATGCAAGCAAAGTCCACTATTAACAAGTAGATATCTCCCTCACCCTTTCTTTAAATCGGTCACTGCAAGTGCAAGTTATGTATAAGAGTTAGCTTTGCTGATTGTTTAAGTAAATGAATGTGCATGTATAATATAGAAAGATTGGAGAACTGTATTTTTTATTTCCTTCAGATCATTTCTTCTTGCTACTGATATTCTATCGCTGAGAGACGAACTCTCCGTCCATTTCCTACAGTCTATTCCTTATCCCTCCCCACCATATGTCGTATTTCATGCACGTCACATAATTTTACAGACTGTCAGAAGTAGAGGGGGTGGGGTATACCGCCCTCCGTCGGTGAAATAAAAACATAAATCTATATACGTGTATTACATTTTTTAATTATAATTCAAAAAGGACACAATTGACTTACAAGCATCTATAGATATTTCGTGAACAATAAATTACAATCAATTACAAATTAAGGCAGAACTTTTACTACAGTATACGCATGTTTTTGGCCAAGAAGCGTACAAAGCACACGAGATGGGATTTCTTCTTCTTTAAGACAAAGGTGTCTCGCTTAACCCCGCAATCTCTAGATCTGGGTCGTGTTTTCTTTTCAATCTTCTTCTTAAGTCTTATTATCTTCAAATAATTCACAATTATTAAATTGTAAGTACAACCATCATTGGACTAAGCAATCAATCACCAGAATTGTCTGTTCTTTAACGTGTATACTTACATTATATTTTACATGATTGCTATCACGAAGTAGTTCCTCAACCTTGGGTGCAGTGTCTAGAAATATTCACATTAAATGTTTACTTTCGATTTCCAAGTGATTATACAAGCAGGTCCTGTAAATATCAGAAGACAAATATTAAAAGACTTACGTTTTATACACAATTGTTATCTATATGAATAATTCCTTACCCATTCCCGCCAGGTTTTCTGTCATCTTCAGCCACATTTTATCCACTGTGTCTGCCTCTTCTTTGGTGAATTTGTTTTTGGACACAGAGATGGTTGCTACGTAAGCCGCAATCAAGAGTTTCTTCAGCTCCACTGTAAAAATACATTGTATTATTTCTTTATTTCTTTCTTATTTGTTTGCGCTCTCAAAAAAAAAAAATGAAATATTTGTATCAAGTATACACTGTCTTTTTCTTACCAAAATATTTCTTGATTTCCTTCTTTCTGTTTGAAGTAAATAGCGCTCTGTCTTGTTGAACTACTTTTCTTTCTGCTATTTGAAGAATCAGTTCTGCTTTTACTACATATGGACCTCTCTGAAAATGAACACAAACAAAAACAATGCATAAAGAATCAACGGTGCAACACATTATCTTTAATCATAAGTCTGAAGAAGTGCAATCTGTCAAACGAACGTAAACACACACTCAACAAAGTCACATACCATTCGTACAACAAATATTTTAGTCAAATCAAAAATGCTTCAAGACATGGTTATGTAGAAACAATTCAATACAAACTTACCATATCCAATAAAGTTTCCAAACTAGAATTTTCAACAAAGCACTCAAAGTAAGTTCTGAGTTGACAGAGCCAGCTCCGCGATCCCTCCATTATGATATAGTCTGTCGTTATCTCACTGTTTGCGGCCATCTCTACGTTGTTTTACCAAATGGCGTTATTATTATGACGTTAACACATTGTTACGAGAACGGTAGAGTCGTATTATGACGTCATAGACACATCTGCCGAATTTGTCTGTGTATACATATTTTCCAATGCCATTAAAATTTC
The DNA here is from genome assembly GCA_016163765.1 of Magallana hongkongensis. Classification (NCBI taxonomy): domain Eukaryota; kingdom Metazoa; phylum Mollusca; class Bivalvia; order Ostreida; family Ostreidae; genus Magallana; species Magallana hongkongensis. The sequence goes on along the minus strand of WFKH01003881.1, from coordinate 10,782,502 downwards.
CACCGTTGGTATTTATCCTCAAGACTTCCTGTTAATAAAACTGGTCGATCGTACATGCAGTTGACAGTTCTTTATTTTTCGGTGCGTTTATCTTGTTATTAATACTTAATTCAATAAATCTGCAGTGTTGATATAAAAATGAAAATGTAGAAAAATCGACTTTCAGTCAACATCGGGAAATTCGTTGATGATCAATGAATTTACTTTGCGCGCACGTTTGATAGTAAGGCTAATGCGTACAGTACACAGTATGCTAATGAACTTTGCATCTATTCTAAACCCTCATTCTAAAAGTAAAATGTGATTCGTGTATTAATTTTCCCTTTAGTCTGTAATTTAAAAGTTTTCAATTTGTAAACGACCTATCATTATATATTTGACAGCCATAAATCTATTTCTCGGTCAATTTGAATCAAGGTTGATAGAGTTTGTTAAAGAGAAATGATATGTGAAATTAAAATCAAAGACAAATCGTGGCCTTTCTGCGACAAGATCAGAATAAAAAATTATCGACTATCAACCTTTCTATTCTAAGTTGTCTTGAACAGATGTGCCCGCATATTTTAATGAAACCGCTATCAATTTAAAAAAAAATCGATATGCAAAGTACAAGATTTGAGAGAAATTATTAATAGAGTAAAGTCTCCCAAAGGTGAATTTAAAAAATCTGTTATTTAAATTAACCAAATTGGGTTCTAAATAATGTAATTAAGAAAATATCTATATATTGGCCTCTGCTATTTATAAAATCTTGTGATTTATAGCATATGACCCACTTTTAATTTTAAATGCTTTTCTATTTTTACTCTTGATATATATTTTTTAATTAACTAAATTAAAGGTTTTAATAAATCCTACTGCATGCTCTTTTCCGTGTTTTCATGAAGTAATGACACAATTTGCCCTTTACGTGCATAGAATATAATACATGTTATGTTTAGATGTTTCACGATCCAACATTCTGATTTCTTATTATAGTTGTACTTTATTTATTTTTAAGTGAAATTATTAAAACAATGTGAAGCTTGAGTATGGGCACAAAGATTATTGGATAAGATTTCTTTCATATTTTTTAAAAAAATGTATATCATAACATCTATGGAATATTTTAATAATTATTCAAGCCCAATTACTTACTTTTCTGTTAGAATTTAAATCAAATACTTAGAATTGGGATTCAAAGTTTTAGTATATTTTTTGTTGTTATTTCAAACACATAAATAGATTATATATACTTGAGCTCTCTCTTCATTATTTCCAGGTCTTTACAATCAATCGTTAGGTTTTGAGAGAACCAGACATAATCCAATTAATTGGTGTGCAAGTATACTTATTGTTTATCTTACTCGCAAAAAAAATATTTTGAATTATCGGATTATCTTAATCCCTGTGTTAAAAGTTGTCGGGGGGACATCATAGGTGTTTTATACAAACAGAATATCTACATATCATGAGCACATAAATACCATCCTCTAATTGTTTTAATGGCTTCAGTGTTTTCACAACAACGTGCGTGCTTTTAACACAAAGTGCTTCATGGTGTAAATGATGAGCTTTGAAATTGGCGGGAAGATGAAAGAGGGCTTGCGCGTGTATTTTGATAACGGTTAGCGGCAGAACCGATTTGGTATTTCAGAAATCATTTTTGAGAAAATACTACAGACAGCTTGTTGTGTAAAGAGCAATGGTGAGTTTTTAAGATATACAAGATGCTATTTCAATATTAAGTTTTGCAATCTTTTATGCAAGTTGTATATTTATAAGAATTTGATTTGTTGGTTGAATGTGTTTTCACATCATATTGTATATTGGACCAAAATTATTTCCATTCTAAATTTATGTAACCAATGCTTGCAACAAAAGTATCAACGATATTTAAATTCTTTTTTTTTCTTGTTTGTTTGTTTTTGGGGTTTTTTTTTTGTTTTTTTTTTTTTTGTACTAATACTTTGATCTGATTTTTGATTCATTAATGATAACTAAACCTGAAAATATATGCATATTTCCGATCATTGTCATCGTAAACATAATTTCATTATAAGTCTCAGTAATATCGTATTGTTTAACTTTTCGGTTGAAATTTTTGTTGCAAAAACATATACAGGATCAGAACAAGTTTCGTTTTTATCTTGTTTAAAACCAAACACATTAAAAGGGAAAAAAAAATGATATTCTTGAATAATATATAAGAACGGTTTATTCCCCGAACGGCTACTCGCTAAAACAAACATCTAATTATTTTAGACAATTATGGGGTCCTCTAAAGGGGCTCAGGTAGTATTCACCTGGATTCCTAAAATCAGTGAAAATATCTTGAATTCATTAGAAATTAATGAATACATGTATCTGTATAAATTTAGTTATAAGCTCTTTTTTCTTTTTAATTTTTTTTAATTCAACAAGCACTGTTTAACAACATGTATATATAGTGTTATTTAGTAACTTTATCAGGTAGCCTTTGATATATATTTTATAATTTCTGTAACTTTGATTAACATATCAGAATCACCACTCTTAAACAACATCACCACCTCACTCGAAACCCACCAACAAAAAACACTTAAAATGAATGTAGTCAAGTACATGTACGTGAAAATTTATGAGAAATATAACATACTATGAATGAGTTGCATTACATGTAATATAAAACTTCACCTGGGAAATTTCGCCCCATTTCGTAAACTATACATCTTTGAAACTGTCTGGAATGATCTGCTCTCATCTTAAACTTATAAATTAATGTTTAAAAAATCTTTTAAAGGGAATATATTTCTATCTCTTACATTTTTAAAATTTCAAAAAGAAGACAATTCATGTGTTATTTCTATTTTCATATTTTTCATAACCTTAAAAATAGATTAAATCTCAGTATGAAAAAATCACAAGTGATATCATAGATTTTTAATATTTTTTTTCTTTTAAGTTTATCAATTAGATATTTTCATATATAAATCTATTCTTTTTTATATAAAGATTATTTGTTTCATTATAATGTTTTGGATCAGCATATACCTATTTTTGTAATGTCATTTAATCAATATAGGAAATCAGTAAGTTAATTTTTTTTTACTACAGTATAACTGCATTTAACAAGGAGATGAATATCTTGTGTCTATTCCTTTTGGTTTCTTGCAATAAAATCATATTAATTCAACGTATGATTAAAGTAATAATAAATAACCAACTCTTGTACTGTCCAGGTGAACATAGGTAAACTCTACCTGTGCCCCTTAGAGGGCCACACAATTGTCTAACTGCCTAATTGGCGAGTAGCCGTTCGGGGAACACACCATAAGAACGCCCCGATCATTTATTTTTTTCAATGACCCTATTTTTTATATCATTTATATTGGTGTTTGTATATATAGTGATGTCACTTACATGTAGCATCATTTTTGAAAGTGGGGGTGGGGGGATTTCTCCGAAATCATAACGAGCAAAACAACAACCAAAAAAACTCCAATATTTTCGCCAATCTTTAAAATCCTAATCCCAAGGGGAGGGGGGGGGGTATACCTAAAACTTCTAGTTTTTAAAAATAACTTTGTAAATTACCCTTTACTTTTTTTTATCTGATACAACAAAAGTCGGGGGGGGGGGGGACTGCTAGGAATTCCAATTTTCTATACGTGAAAAAAATGTCTGTTGCGAGGAAAAATTGGGGGAGGGGGCAATGCTACGTGCCTCATTGTATTATGTGCAAAAGGTTCTTTTGAATTACTCGGTCTTTACCATAATACCAAAATTAAATTCTCAAAATTGATTGGTTAAAACATGAGAGATTGATGTGTCGTGACGAAAACATTTACCCTGCATGTTATGCTAAATTTGACAAAGAATTTTGTTAAATTTTATTATTTTTTAAAGTAAGGAAACGGTTTCGTCTTTTAAAAAACAAACTTAGGTGCCTATAAAGAGACACGCAGGTTACAGAGACATTAATCTTTTGATAATTTATATTTCCGTATGTCATGATCATAAAGTTTAATATGCAGAGCTAAAACTTATAAAGTGTTATTAAACACGGAAACGTTAAAAAATATAATTTCGATAATTGGATAAAGTCAGCTTTTTTTATTTACTTGTACGTTTCGTTCCGTTATATAGTTATTTATCTACTTCAAAATCTTGCACACGTATACGGTACCGAAAGTCGCTGAGTTATGGTATATGCAACTCTATATATCAGACAAGCTACACCAACTATTTCTGTATCTTAAGTAATGAATTCATCCAATGATTGAATGAAGGCCTTAGTTTTGACCAGTAGACGATAAATCAACCAAGAGTCGAATTCAAAATGCACAAATTCATCTTTTCTTCTGCGTCAATGCAGAATATAATATCATTGTAAATTTGTATACAGTTACGATATTTCCATGGCAAAAATCCAGAAGTTGGCCAAGTAAAAAAGTGTTATTCATTCAACTTACGTTGAAATGAAAATCGACAAATTTAAATATTGAATTAATAAAACAGATAATGCATAGAATAGGAATTTACAGCATTCATGGCTTGAATGAGCCCCCCCCCCCCCCCCCCCCCACCCAACCTTCACACTCAGGTATACATATATTTATTTTTATATACTGATGTAGACTTATAATAAAGCCTTTTCTTTTTATTTTTTACAGATGCGGGAAACTGACGTTCACAAGAGAGCTGGCACGAAGCCAAGGACCAAGTACACACCCGAACAGGTAGGAACATACACCTAAACTTATTGTTAAATGTGGGCTTAGGATAACACCTTTGTGTTAAATAAATCAAAACTCAATTTGACAGTAAATTTCCCCTAATACATATTCTAAAGTCTTCAGTAAAAATGCTACGACAAATAAGGCGCGTGAATTGATCATGGGAAGATCGATCGATATTAAGAATAACTATGGCCAACATTTCTATTAAAAAAAACAAAACAAAACAAAACATTTTAAGTATGCAAAATATCAAGTTAAAGAGAAGTATTAAGTTCAATACTCGAAAGGAATGCTGTAAGTTATGTAACTTGTGTACACTACACAATAAGACAATTTTTTATGTACTATGGGAATGTCCTAATGTTCAAGAACTCATTCAGCTATTTTTTTTTTTTAAATTTTGTCAAACCAAGAGAATTGTACCTCCAAGAGATCCTTTAATCTTTATATTTGGGTCACACCCTGATCCCAGTTCTGTAGAAATTTATTCTATCTTCTTGATAATAAAATCCTATATTTATAGGAAAAGATGTCTTAATGAAAAACTAACAATTCATGAATTACTTATAGATACAAAAACACATATCAACTCTAAAGTACATAGCTATCCCCAGAACTGCAGACATGATGATCTATAAGAGATGGGAAATTTGGCTTTATCTTAAGGAATAAGGAATCATTCTTTGAGGATTATGAGGTGATAATTTTGGTCGGGGCGTGGTTAAATCCAATAAAGCCCGATTAAATATTAGAATATTGATATATTTATGTGATTTTCATTTTTTTTAATTATGCAAACCCCGCTTGCGCCCCAACAATACATGCACGTCATTTGAATTTATTGGACTGTACCTTACAAAATCGATTCGTAGTGTTATCACAGACAAGACACAGAAAATACAATTTCTGAATAGAAGTAGACCCTGATTACATAAAGATTATATAAAGCTTTGAATACAAATTTCCAACCAATTACCCCCCCCCCCCCCCCCCCTCTCCCTCTCCAATGAATGATTTTGTTTTGAAGTAAGTGTACATAAAGCTGTTGCAATCACGTCATTGTATATACAAATGCTTTTGATTGTTCAATTTCACAATAAAAGAAAAAATTAATTCAATACTCGAATTAGTTTGATGCAAACTGGCTTATGTATATACAAAATCTCCAGTTATCGTAATGTTAGTAACTTAAATGACAAATATTGGTCTACGGTTCATATTTTGGACAAAGTTTTAAGTATGATTAAAATAAAATTATTTTAATATCAAAATTTAGAGCGGCAAATTAATGTAACTAAGGATTTTTTTCTATCTCAATTTTAACCTCACTTTCTGATCCATGAAAACTATTTGCCTGGAAAATAAAAAAAGCGAGCATTTCTTGAAATTGAATGTATAACACAACATTGGCACTTTTCAGGAAAAGAAAAATCTTTTAAAAATAAAAGTAGTCCGTAACTCGTGGACAGAACAATCAAAGTAACCTTCGATTTTTAAATCTGAATAGTTTCGTACTGAGCGCATATAATCAATTTCATTAGTTAGGATTCGACATCGAATGCTTATTTGATTTTCTACGTGTTTGCTTGGTAAAAATCAGACAGAATTGCAAATATTGCTTTTGCATACTTTTCTAATGTCAGAAGTCCGATAATTTTCCGCAGTTTTTTAGGATTTAAAATTGTAATTATAAGCAAACATACATTTGTTCCACCATGTTCTTTAAACAGTATTCATAGTTGGAGTTCCGCGATTGATAAGTAACAACTCCTACATAAATACATATTGTATTAAACGGCAATCCTATTTTTTAAACAAAAGACTCACGGGCTGTAACGGTCACCTGAACACGTTTTAATTAGAAGTACATATAGTTTTAAAAAAACATTCCTTGGATAATTGATCATTGCACTGACTTGTCGTTTTCAGCTGGAGTTGCTAGAGGGCGCTTTCCTGGACTCACAGTACCCGGATACAGAAACCCTGGAGGACCTGGCGGAGAGACTGGACGTCAGCACGGACAAAGTGTCGGTAGGTGACCCCCCCCCCCCTTAAACACACACATCAAATTCGTCCCACCCCACACACATTATCAAAACAAGGAACAGTCAATGGCGATTAATTAATGGTTCTCTTTTTAACAGATCCTTAAAACTGAAAAAAAAAATCATTACAAAGTTCAAAAAAGAAAAAAAAAGAAAAAAGATACACGCCAAACTATTGTGCATGGAATTTTTTTTTTTTTTTTTACAGTTTTTACAGGTTTAAATTTTATTTACTATAGTTAACCATTGATTGTAGGTGTGGTTCCAGAACAGACGCTCCAAGTTCAAGAGGCAATCCAAGGACTCCCACGTGGCCTGGATGCGGAAGCAGCTGTACAACACGGACATGCGCAGTTCCTGTCGACTCAGTCACAAAGACGGACAACAGCACGTACTGTCTCCCCCGGACCGCAAAGTCGCCGAAAATACCCCGACTGCACCCAACTCTAAGTAGGTTCATTTATGAAATAAACAGCAAGTTAAAAAAAATCACGGGATAGGAACTTGGTTGGTCACGTGATCAAATCCTGTGAAGCCCACAGGGCTTCTCAGAAGATTTAATCACGTACCAACCAAGCCCGTGAACTTTTTAACATTGCTGTTTATTACTTATATATTTACGTTTGAAAAAACGCAAATCGATCAGTATTATGTTAAAACATAACCGTGTTTTTGTTTACAATAATGCAACCGTCAAACAATAAGATCGTGTGTTAGTCATTGTGATTCATTATAAAGTGAACATTTTCTCTTTTCTATTGGTTCATATAATGAAGCATATTTGCCAATGTAAATATTCATTGATGGTATATATAAATTGTCTTATTTGTGATGATCGATGTCCATGAAGTTTAAAATCAATTATTGAAAAGATTCTTTGTATCTGTAATAGTTGAAAGTCAGCAAGTATAATTTAATTTGTCAATTTTCCTTTCAGCTTACACTACATGCCGTACAGCTGCCCTGAGAACAACACGTTCATCCATGGACACAAACCCCTGGCCCCATTCTCTCCCGCGTCCTGTCAGTTCCCATTCACTGCCTGTTACGGTCCTATGTCCGCCTCCAGCAGTGTCTGGGACCAGATGGACCTCCAGCAAAGAACACGCCTCCTGACGCAGCTGATGACGGAGCAAGTGGAGCAAAACCAAGCGCTCTCCAGACCCAGTTGTCAGAACCAAACGCTCTCAAGACCCAGCTGTCAGTACATGGACAGACAGACCCAGGGGATGCCCCAGTTCCCGACATCCTGTAGTGTCCCCTCACTGACCCTTTCTGGACCCTCACTGACCGTGCCTGGCGGATTGGGATTCTGAAATCTTCCACCATCTATATTCCACACTCTTTCACTAAAGATAACATCATGCTCAGATATTCAGTGACATTTGAGACAATTACAATTTATACTTTATGAATGCTGTTTAGAGTTCCATCACAAAGTTGTACAAAGAGTTTGCATTTTGATATTCATCTCAGGTGTGCTATTATGTTGTATATTATGAAATAATGGTGCTATTCTCTAAATAAATTGTGTAGATATATGTTGCATGTTTTTCAGTATAAAGATATAAAACACACATTATCTGTTGCTGTTTTTTTTTTTTATGTTCTGTGAAAAGCAAATTGAAATGTATCAATTTTATGATAAGTCCAATGGTGAAAAATGGAACTAAGGCAGAGTCTATAATCTATTCATCCCTCTTTGGTTGGTCAACATCTTTAGTCCTTAAAAATAGGAAAGTCAAAGGTCAAGGTCAGTAAAGAGTTAGGAATCCGAATGGAGGCCACAGATCAAATTTTCTTAATGGGTCTTTTTAGTTCCTCTTGCAAAATATCATGTTTTCAATATCTTTGAATATGACTGATCCGATTCATACAATTTTTGCATACGAACTTATTTCAGAAAAGATGTGATTATCACTAGTATGTACAAGAAGGATAATAAATTAAAACCTTTTTCTGATACAATATCCTTGAATAGTTCAAAAAATGACATGCATAGTATTCTCCAAGATTTGGTATCTCCGAAAAATGTACTAATAGACTCAAATTAGCTCTGACGGAGCTAAATTGCTTATTGATTCAAAGACACATGAATATATAACAGGGACTGATCATAGTGATAAAAGTCGACAGAAGTCTATATTAAAAAAACCTGAGGTTTTACATCTTGGTTTTAGGCATATGAAGACTGTTTTGACACTGGTGCTTTGCTCCGATTCATTTGTATGACATTTGTCCAGAACTTACGCGGAAAATATTTACAACAGTGTAATAAATACAACCTTGGTGAATTATCTCACAAATGATGATTGTTAAAATATCAAAGTTTTGAATATTGCATTTTCTTTATAATTCATACTTGTTATAAGTATACCTCAATCTGATTAAAATTATCTGTTCTGATACGCTACTGCTCTCGAACATCTGAAACAACCCGCCTAGAGGTCATGTCTGAACGACCTGACAATCTAAATATTTAAATATCAGATCGTGACCTTTTTGACCAATGAGAATCCCCGTCTCTTAAAGACTATCGGGTGAAGTAACAACAATGTAAATACAACCGCACAGATTTGTGGGAAATGATCTGCTGGCAGAGTTTTGCTAGCCACAATTTGATTGGCTTATCGAAAGGTCGTTCGGACGTGACCTCTGAGTGGGTTGTTTCAGATGTTCGAGAGCAGTAGCGTATCAGAACGGCTGATTTTAATGAGATTGAAGTATACCTCTACTGAATGTACAAAAACAACAATTTACCAATGTTTACAAATGATTTATTTAATTTTAAAAGAAAAAAAAAATAATTTAATAACAATATCTGTAGCAGTAACAACCCAAAAACTAACAGAAAAGACATTATATGCAATGCATATCAAAGTGGTCTGATACAAAGAGAACACAAAATCTTATTGCTGTGTAAAAAGCTCATTTCCTGACTCAACCTTGAATATCAATATCTTTCAACATTTTTAACAAAATTTGTCACAAATTATCAAATTCATATTTGACTAAAATTCATGTACATGTGATTTCTCTCATGAAAAGGTTTGGATGCATTAAAAAATAACATTAATTCATTTTATCACAATATATACGTAAATATTTATGTTGATATTAATTGTTATTTAAGATTGTAGATGAAAGTTAGACAAAAATGCAATTATTCTGAATAAAACAAAATGTAAATGCTTAATAGAAAAGATAGACAAAACTCTATCTATCTCCCTCTCTCTCTCTTTCTTTTTTTCTCTCTCTCCCTCTCTCTCTCAGACACTCACACAATATTTTTGTGAATTTTGCATCAAACTGTCCAATGCCATTCTGTATGATGACATGCATTCACTCAATGTGCACCAAAATCTTCAGACATACATGTATTCTAATTCAAGTTTCTTCAACTTGCACACAATTCAAAAAAAACATAATGCCGGTTTCTTTAAAATAAATGAGAGAAAATGGAGATGTTTAGTCTATCAAGAGAAATAAATGGTAAGTTCTTATTCTAGTGCAGTCAATATTCTGTTCATAAGGCTAAAACAAATACATATTACTTTTTTGGCATCAATACACTGCATTGAAATGCTGACCTTCATGGCACTTCACTTGTGTTCAGTTTTTTTCTCACAACTCACCAACATACATGTATATTACAAATAGCCATGGCACAACAGCACAAAAGCACATCCAACAGCTAAAAGCAATCATTATATGGAGATCAGACTGACTTTTTCTGTTTCATCAGTTTACCGTTCTCAGATACAAACTTTCTTCTTCAGTGAGTTCTTGCACTAACACAAAGCTCCCTTCTTCATTGGATTCTTACACTGCATTTACTGAGTGATGATGATTAAGATGATGATCATGAGGATGATGATGCTAGTTGTCTCCTCTTCTGAGACAAACCCTTTGTCATGACTTTGCTTTCAGGAAAAAATTCTGCAAGAAAGTTACAAATGATATTACTGCTGCATTAAACATGTAAAAGTGTCTGTTATAATTTTAGCTGCATAACTGCAGCTCCATGGTTAAAAAAAATATTGCAACTACATGTAGATCAACATTTCTTCACATGCAAAAACTTGAAATTCATGGTCCTCAAAAACAAGCTCTAGATTTGGACTGATTTGCTCCAATTTCTAACAGTCAGTGGACATATTTGATACTATACTGTACTATCATCTTTACTTTCCACAAAATTTCTTTAAACATTCTAACCAACTATAGCAAAGTTAGTTCTTTTCACACTTTCACCAATCATTAAAAATGGATAGCAGTTGTTTTGTTTACAGGTTAAAATAAGGACTGTCAAAAGGAACACAAATTGATTGCTCTTCTGCTTGCATAGTTTGTGAGGCAGATAATTTTAGTAAGAAGTAACAAGAGGCCCAGGGGCCACATCGCTCACCTGAGCAACAATAGCCTTAACTCTGATCAAATTATCATAACAGTAACAAAATCAAAATATCTTGACAACTAAGTACGGTACATCTTGCTAAAAAAATTTAAAATATCTGCCGATTTTTATCCACATATTTTTATGGTAAATACCAAGCCCCTTTTGTTGTATCTGTAAGAAGATTTTTCTCTATTCCTATATACCCCCCCCCCACTTTTTGGCCCCCCATTGTGGCCCCACCCTACCCCAGGGGACCATGATTTGAACAAACTTGAATCTACACTACCTGAGGATGCTTCCATACAAGTTACAGCTTTTCTGGCCTAATAGTTTTTGAGAAGAAGATTTTTGAAAAATACCTACAATTTTTTAATAATTCTATATTATCTCCCCTTTAAAGATGGCGTGACCCTTCGTTTGAACAAACTTGAATCCCCTTATCCAGTTATGCTTTGTGCCAAGTTTGGTTGAAATCTGCCAAGTGGTTCTGGAGAAGAAGATGAAAATGTGAAAAGTTTACAACGACAACGCCAACGCCGACGCTGACAACGCCAATGACAACAGACAACGGACAAATTTTGATCAGAAAAGAAGTGAAAGATATCTACCACATGCTTTTGTGTCCAATTAAAAGCAAGTATAAGACTGTAGTTCTATATTCAGCAGTCATAAATATTTCATACCAGGGCTACAGTTCTGAAGCTATTTCCATTGCTAAGCAACATTTCATTGAAGTGTAAAATACATGCAGCATTAAAACTTTGACAATGTCACATTGTGTACCTTCAAATAAGTTCTAAAAGTTTTGTTGTCTGTCTTTAAAGCTTCACATAACTCCTGTTAAATGTAAAAAGAAAACATACATGTATCAAAAGATTTCAATACAATTTAAAAATTCTTTGTTAAAAAAATAAAACTACCAGTACTATGAAAGTTCAAACCATAATTTTATGCATATTTTGTGTTCAATCATTCATTTTCCCTGTTTGCAGAATAATTTATTTAATTATTTAAAAAAAATCTTTTATTCTATTGTTATGTACAAGTTTAATCAAGTTATACCTGAATATTTTCAGCAGGTACATTCAATTTGGGCAGGTAATCTGTGGACAGGTAAGTTAAAAACTCCTGGCCCTGTTTGGAATAAAATAAATAAGGAATAAGTTGTATTTACTGTACTAAAAATCTTTTACTATTGTATTGCAGCCAAATTAAAAATGGCATGGAATTTATGGTGTAGTTCATTGAAAACCATTTTAGTAAACTTAGCAAATAAAAATGTAAGGAAATTGAAAGTATTTGGTTTTTTTTATACATTCTAAACTGAGCACTGACCCTTTTATCCAGCATACACCTCAAACATTGAGCACACTCTCCCAGAGCCTGCAAGAGAATATTTATCATTTAAAATTCAAAAGAAACAAACATCAGTAATTTAAGATCATACCTGCAGTGTACATATTTAAGTACACAATCATATAACCTAGATATTCATTGACATATTCACATAAGTGAACTAGTATGAAAGAATATTTTTTTAGCAGTATCTCATTGATTTATAATAGCACGTTGTTCAATTGATTAAAAAGTTGTTCAATTTATTAAACTGTTCCCAATTACTGTCCAAACACTTATTGTAAATGTACTTGTCTTTAAATAATTATGGATTATGATATTTGGTTTCTTCCCTACAGCTCTTTAAATCTGTCAATAGAACCATTTAAAATTGGGTCATCATACCAGTGAAGTTTGTCCATCATTTAGGTCAAAGGTGGGTTTCATTGGACCAAGAAAGCATGCTGGCAGAAAACTCTTGTACATAAAATCCACAAAACCTGCTAAACCATTTGGCCCACCTAGTTATCATGAAAGAAATATGAGATTAACAGTCTCTTACACTGAATATTTGATGATAACTGTATGCACATGGACAAATGATTATCTACAGTGTTGGATGTACCATGAT